>ML813534.1:128582-146632 GCA_009831015.1 Picea engelmannii | reverse complement strand
ATGATGTTGTTTTGTGAGGCTGGGGGTGAGAACCAACCTCGTTTGATTAAAAATGGGAGTGGATAGTCCTGTCAAGAAAAGATGGGGTGTTTTCGGAATCCCTTTGGAGGAAACTTACTTAGACCTCCACGTTTCGAGAAGAGGCTATGTGAATGAGAAGTGACTTTTGTGTGTGAGTGAAAGTGTGCCAATTTTAGTTATTTAGATGTCACCTTGCTGCATGTGGACTTCGCTTGGTCCTTACAAGAGTTTGATTACCTAATTAGCTAGATGTCTTTGGTACAACCTTGCGGAATTCTAAAGCCCTAGGAAGCTAGCATGTGGACATGTGGGTCCGTTACTATCCTTTAACTCCCTATGATGATGTAATCTAGAAAAATCATGAAACTATCCTATATTGAACATGTGGGCATGTATGGGCCCGTTACAAACCTTTAAACTCTCCTAGTGTTTTGATCTAAGAAAGCAAAATTCCAACCACTATTCTATCTTTGTAGCATGTGGGCATGTATGGGCCCATTACAAGTTTAAAATGTGTTTGAAAAATGAAATTAAGAGGGGTCCCAAAAAGGGTCGTTGTCCTCTCCTAAAGGTTTTAAAACTTTGTTAAGAGAGATGAGATTGTTTTTCACAATCTTTTTATGTTTCTCAAGATCGCTTGGAGGCGCGAGAGAAGAGCATACTCAAGGATTGCTATTTCAACTTCGAGTCCCAAATGTGAGTTAAGATGTGATTAAATATGATTGTCCAACTTAGATTATTAGTCAAAACAAGTCATCCACGTGGCAAAAAGCAAAGAAGGGAAATTGATTTTTATCCTCCTAAGTGCTTATGTATGTTAGACTAACCCCTTTATATGGTGAGGGGACTAAGTGTGGTGCAGTATTTAGAGCATGCATAACATCACATTTAAGAAGGAAGATGGCCTCCCCCACATCCAAATAACTTACAAAGTGAAAAAATTTTCAAAATGCGCAGCCCCTAGTGTAGACAGGCGCGCACAGAGCGCAGACGCGCGAGAAGAAATGAGCCAGAAAGAACATGCGCGCAGAGAAAGACTGTTACGAAAGCACATGCGTGCATGATGTGCGTATGTGGGGTGGAATACCCACGCACCTGTGACAAACAGCCGAGAAAGAAAATCCAGATGGATTTATCTCAATTCTCCTGTGAATTGACTGGTTAGTAGGTCGACAGAGGCCGGTTTGTGCACCTGCAAGTTAAACAAACTAAAAGAAGAGCAAAATAAACCCAAATGAGGTAGGAATTGATACCTTATCCCCAGTATGGTCGCCAATCTGTTCGCACCCTTTTTGTCACCGTGGTGAGCAAATAAGAGGTGCTTACATGCCCATTTAGGTCTTGTTGAGCATGACAGCTGTAGAGGAAAGAGTTAGAGAAAGAAAAACAAAACTATAAGAAAAAATTAAACTAATACAAACTAAAATCATAAGCATATGGGTAGAGAAATAACAAACACAAAAAGACCAATATCACCAATGTTTTTAGGCTGATCTATTGATGAAATCAAAGCACAATGAAGAAAGGGGACTATGAGTCCCTTCTTCCTCCAAAGGAAGGCTCTTTGACCCTCACAAGCTTTCTCTCCTTACAACAAGAAAAATGAAAATGATGGTGAAAGAACTCCTAGCACATCCACTAAATGGAGAGGTGGATTTCTCAATGAAATGGTGCCAATGTGTTATTGCCAAGGAGTGAGTCCTTAAAACAATCTAGGCAGCATAACATTACATGAAATTCCTTGAGAAAATCAGGTTTCTTCATGGCTTTTTATAGCATTGCATTGGGTGATTATATAACTCCTTTGTAGTGTGAAAAGAGGCTCTTTAGGCATTTATTAGGTCTTTGACCAGCCCACCATTCGGATTTAGCTCAGATTTGAGGGTCAAATCGGCTTGGGAGCTGATCCATAAGTGGTTAGGAAGCCGACCAATTCAATAAATGCGTCGTTCAGCAGGTGCACGAGTTTTTGCACCAACAGCCGCTCATCGTGCGTGTATGCGTGCATGGTACGTTCTTGTTTCGCGCATGTGCACGTGCACCCAACTGTTGTAAAGCACTCTTCAATTTTTGGTTACTTTGTATAGTTTTTGACCTTTTTGGAATGTTGTGAAATTAATTCAATGCCATGAATGACTTCATTACTGTTTGATGATGCTGAGTTCTTGTCGCCATGTGCGGACGAAATTTCAGTGATAACAGTCCTTTTCAAATCTTGTCGCAATGGTGCCTTCCATGTCCTGTTGACATAGTGAAGGTAGATACTCTGTTTTCAAGCCTTTCATTTTTTATTGTTAGCTCACTTTCAGTTCAATAAACAATTGAATTTCCCCTTATACTTTTTAAAGATCTTGGATAAGATGTCTTCTCAAGTGAGGAAGAATGTAACCAACCCCCACAACAACCTTTTTCACCATGGCCTTATCAAACTTTTTGTTTTAGACGAATTGGAAAAAGAACAGGGGCAAACTTGGGATGCATTCATTTATCAATTTGTAAACCCTCACCTGACAATCAAGACTAGCAAAAAGACATCAGATATAAGGACTATTTCTCCGTCCAAACCCCACTCTCCAAGGACTCCAAACCCTTTTGCACAAGCCATTTCTTTAACGGAGAAAAAATACAAGAAGATTGTTGAAATCCAACCACGGCCTCAGAGCACAACTGAAGCAACACAAGGGGCATAAGGAAAAATCTTCACAGCAAGAAGGAGAGGCTTCTAAATCTGATCCTCCTCAACAAGCTTAGTCATGAGGGGTAATTTATTTTCGTTTGCAGTGGGACCTACAAAATCTTAAGTGTGGGGGTAATGTTGGGCTCGAGATATGTCACTTTTATGACGGATATTATACACGTTTACCACATGTACATATGTGTTTTTCATCTTTTAAAGGATCTTTTTGAAGAATTTTGTGATAAAACGGTATGATCGACATAAGGTACATATAATTCATGTTTAATTATTGTATCAAGTATCATTCATCATGTTTTATGAATTCCAAGAGCTAATTCACATTTTTCAGGTGTTACAGGGAAAAAACGCACTACGTTTCTAGTTCCATCACTTGATCTGACACTCATTCCGGCACTCAATCCGGCACTCTGTCCAACACTGCGTATTGCACAAAAATGTAGGGTGAATTGGCGGTTAAGGTATTGGCAGCCAGTGACGGGCACATGGGTTTTGTTCATGATTTCCCCCTCCAGCTACTGAGCTTCTAACAAGTCAGTTTCAGTTGTTCAAGAGGGTGATTATTGGCTTGCTCTGTTTTATCAGTTAGGGCATCATTTAATGAAATTTGCCAATTTTAGAAGTGGTTCAACCCTCCTGTGGTCGACCACTTGGTCTGTAAATTTTATAAATACCATTGTGGTGGTCATACAATAGCTAAGGAGCTGTAGACAAAGTAGATGATAGAGATAAAAACGTTTTCTTTGGTTTTTGCATTTTTTTTAATTGTCAGAATTGTATAAGACAGTGTTTTTCAAGTTTTAATGGTGAAATCATTTTTTTGAGCTCATGGTGTGTGTTTGAGAAGTGACCATGACCTGCTGGGGGGGGCACTAGCAGTCTGGTAAATGTTATCTGTGTTATTTATGCATTTCATAGCTTAGATGTCTTTTCATGTACATGAATTGTTCCTTCATTTATTTGTTATCTAATTTGTTGTTGTAGTTTAACTGTTTCAAATTTCTTTTGCAGGTTAGTATAAAGGCGTGTGTTAATATGCATTGATTGATAGATAGAGACAAATTTGAAAATTCATAGACTAACCCCATGTGCAATTAGATATTAGATTGTGTTTTATTTTATGTTATTAGAATTAAATTTAAAAACAAAGTTTTAATTATGATAGAACAGAGTTTTTAATTGAGCTTTCTTTGACAAGGATTTGATGGATGGATAGGATCAATTTCAGTTTTTAATCATAGCTTGCTTATTTCATTTTTATGTAGAATTGGCTTAGCTAGTTGTTGGTTAATATAATTGTTCGTTTATTTTTTAATGTCATGTTTTAAATTTCTGTTTTTAAGCATTTATTTACTGCAGTTTGAATTGTTAGAATAGATGTAGCATAGTTTCATTTATGTAATTTCCTTTCCTAGAATTAAAATGCAATTAAATTTCTTAGTTAAATAATGATGATCTCATTATGTTATTGATGGTTTATATATGAATATGCAGGGTATTTAACATTATTTTTGTCATGGCTAAACTCTCATTGGATTGTTTAATCCATACATTTCATTTTTCCATTGAGATTAGTATTGAGCTTATACCATTGGAATTGTCTTTTGTTGTCAAGTGCCATCGAGATATTATCCGACACCGAAGACATTCACACAACCACCAGCATTATATTTGAATTGTCATAGGTTAAAGAATAGTTTTCCTACTTTCATAGATATAGTCTCTTGCTTTCATAGCTTAGGAAATAGTTTTATTGTTGTTGTAGGATAGATAGACTTTTCTTTGATAGATTAGATAGTAGTTTTCTTATCATAGATTAAGAATTAGTTGTTAGTCTTTCTTGTTTTCAATAGAATATATTTCATTTTGTGCATTGCATTGAGCATTTAGTCCAGTTGCCTCTTAGATTTCCTTTCATGCATTAGAAATAGTTGTGCATTAAGCATTTAGTCCACTTGCCTCTTAGGCTAGATAGTTGTTCAATGATAAGTTTTACTTTGATTACTTGCAGTAGTTAGTTTCCTTTGCTTACTTGTCTTTTTCTTTAGTAGGTTAGTTAGGTGTCTTTGTTTGCTTGTCTATTTTGATTTAATAGGTTAGATAGGTGTCTTTGCTTACTTGTTTATTTATTTGATTTCATAGGGTAGTTGCTCATTGAATGTAGGTTGGCAAGTTGAAATAGATTTCTTTTGTCATTTGCTTGCTATGCTTAAAGTAGTTTGTTTATTGCTTATTGTTGAACTAGTTTGCTTTACATCGGGTTTTACTTTCTTTCTTAGAAACTATCCATCGATCCTTGGCCCAAAAGTACTTAGGACACATAGTTTCAATTTTATTAGTAGGGTTTGTTCATTAGATAGGTTTTCTTGAGTAGATTGGCCTTAGATAGCTACCTTCCTTAGTTAGGCTATACTCCTACCCATCCTTCTACCTTTGGCATATATTTTGCTACAACTCTAAGTTTACTTACCCCGGGTTGACAATTTAATCGACGGTTTTTACTGTGTTTTTAGTGCATATAGAACACCCATCAATAACTGAGAATAGTCTACAAAATACATAAAGGTCCTCTATGCTTCAAATCATATATTAGTATGTGAAAGATAAGTGAGCATACACTAGGTAGCAAGAGAATAATGTACATGATAAAAATATCTAACCCACAAGCACCAAGAGAGATAGGAAAGGTGGAATAGTCCATAACCAAGCTTTGATACGGAGGAGTATAAAAAAAACTAGCTACATGTGGCCTCTTTAGTAAATTATGAAGATAGATTACAATGCCAAGAAGAAGATATTTTCAAAATGTTCAAATTTAGGCATAAATAATCAAGGACTTACAAAATAAGAATATTCACCTTCCTTTCTTGATTGTCCATTTACCCTTTGATCCTTTCATATGTTGATTATAATTCAAAAACATTATTTAATATTATATTAGAATTGGTTGAATTTATGAAGTCAAATTTATCACTTATGCAATAAATAATTGGACCAATTCCTTGTGCATAATCAATTAAGAACTCAATAGTTGCATTTTGGACAAAAGTGACTACCTCTCATTGGGAGATCTTTGTAACCAGTGAATCTTCTCATTTCTTCTCCTTTGTATATTTCTGCATCAATTCGACAATATCATTGAGAGGTAAAGGCTCACTCTCATTCTGGAACATCAGAAGTTTATGTGGTTCCTCCATTGTCAATCATTTCGCCAAATATTCATCATTGTCTTGCAACTTGAAATCCAAGTGTTCTAATGCATCGTGGAGAATAAATTTGACTTGTTTCATAGTGGAAGCTATCAACATTGTTTTTCTATGGTTAAGTGGTTGTATGTTTGGCATAATAGGCTTGTACTTATCTTTCCACTCCACTCCATGATCATATTCACTTGTATCTTCTTCTACTCTAAATATACCACTCGCCACTCTAATTATCAATTAACTACCTCCATGCCAGTTAAGAATTCTATGAATGCATGAACATGATGATAATAATCATGAATTAGGGGTATCACTTGATCCTGCTACATGTATGCAAAAGCTACAAAGTCGGCCAAGTAGTGGTTTTCTTCCTTATAATACTCCATTTGATTCTCTAAGATAGCAATGCACTCTTTAAGCTTCTTGTTTCCATCCATCATCTTGAGAATGGATTATGTCGATGCCTAAGCAGTGGCAATGTTGTTGGGCCAATGTAGCTAGTCCTACAAGACGAGTGTCTACAATAATGGTTTCTATGGTTACAATCATTGTTTAATTTCCATCCACTTCTCATGCTTGTGAGTTTTCTTTTTAATAATCGTTTGCTTCCTATCATACTTAAAGGTTTCCAAAATTATGGAAGGGTCATCATCGACATATCTATCGGACATGCTCTTGAATAGTTCATTCAAGCATGATGTTGTCATTGTGAGGCAATATTTTCCTCCATTAATTCTCATCTTGGCATCTACCTCTTATTTTTTCCTAATTTTAGGCTTAGTAGGGGTATCACTTGATCCCATTGCATGTATGCAAAAGCTACAAAGTCATCCAAGTTGTATTTCCATGCCTTATAATACTACATTTGATTCTCTGAGCTAGAAATTCACTCTTTAATCTTCCTATTGTCATCCATCAGAATGGATTATGTCGATGCCTAAGTAGTGGCAATGTTGGTGGGCCAATGTAGCTAGTCCTACGAGATGAGTGTCTAAAATAATGGTTTCTATGGTTACAATCATTGTTTAATTTCCATCCACCTTCTCATGCTTGTGAGTTTTATTTTTAATATCCTTTTTCTTCATATCATACTCAAAGGTTTCCAAAATGATAAAAGGGTCATCGTCAACATAGTTATCGAGCATGGTCTTGAATAGTTCATCCAACCTTGATGTTGTCATTGTGGGGTAAGGATTTCCTCCCTTAATTCTCATATTGGCATTTACCTCTTGGTTTTTCCTAGTTTTAGCCTCATCTATTTCTAAAATATCCACCTTTAGATTAATGGTGGTTTTTGCATGATTGTTATGAATTGTGGAGTTCCCACACTATGAACCTAGGTTACTTATATTTTTGCTGCCTGTAAGGAATATTGTCCTAGGTTAAGTCCATCAATGAATGAAATCTGCATGCATTCTTGGACCAACTTCAGTAAACTTTACTCGATTCTGTCATGATTTGCAACATCTTGTTTCTTGGCTTGAACTAAGTGATAATCCTTAACATGATTGTATCCTTCTTCCTCTAGGATTTTTAATGGCAGTATGGCCAAGTTAATAATTGTTGATTGAAGTGATCACAAACTTACCACAAGGGTTTTGAACCTTGATAGTGTCAATCATTAACTTGAAGAATCTCATTTCCTTTACATGTGCTAGTGCTAAAACAAAATCAAGAATGAATTGAATTGGTAGGAAAATTTTAGAACCATTTTCTAGCAACTCCTTCTAGGATATACACAAAAAATTTCATATATACATCTTCATTCTCAATAGATAAATTATCTGTGCAATCTTGGAAAGTTTCAATATGGTCTTCTGCGGATATCTCACTCTCTCCATCAAATTTTGGTGGTATTTTTAGACAATCTTCAGGCATGTCATGCAAATTTTGAGGAAGTCTAATGGGTCCATATCTATAAGCTACTCATGGGTTAAATCTAGGTGTATTTGGGACATTTGTTTGAGCCATTAGGTGTTGAAGAATGTAATTCTTAGCTTCAGGAGAAATGAGTTTGCAAATAGGAGAAGTTGAGTATATACTATAGAACATGTGATGATTTTTCAACAGCAGATAAAGATAGATATGAAGTTGATAAATCAACTAATGGTTCATTTTTATCCAAAGGAGGTCATGAAAAAGTTCTTTTTGGAGTTTTAAAATCGGGATAATTTTCAAAATAATTAGATTAAAAAATACGAACGTATTCAATAACATGATTACCTAATGATGAAGAACCAATATTGTTGTGTGCATTTCCTTTGTAACTAATCTCTTTGAATTAGAATATGATAGAATATCTTCATAACAACAAGAAAAAAACATATTTGGTCATTTCCCAGGGAATATAATTTCAAACCTTTGTTCCCCGACAATGGCACCAAAATAGATGTTGGTCCTCAAGATGTTCTTGGTTAGGGAATAGTGCCAAGGTACCCTTTGGAGGCTAAATAACCTCCCTTCTTTAAGCTAAAATGAACAAATACAGTAGCCAGAAGAAGTAACCCTCAAATAAATATATGTTAATTAAGACTTCTTCAATAGATTGAAGAAAGCTAATATTTCTCAATCAATTCAAACTTATGAAGAAAGTTTGTATGAAGATTGGAGAAATTATGAAATAAATATTATGAGTTTTTAATAATGTTCCTCATTTAATGAGATAACTATATTTCCATTCAACCAATTTTTAGAAAATTATTGAAAGAAAAATAAAAATACGATAAAGAACATAATGTTTTCTAAAATAATGATGTTCAAGGAAAATACTAACTTAAAAAGAACATGCAATCAAGTATATTCAGAATAAGCATTTCTTAATACCTAAAAAGAAAACATATGAACATACATACAACATATGACTAATTATAAACATTTAGTAAAACTTCCGTGCAAAGTCTGATTCATCTTTATTTTCAACACAACTCAACAATAAATACTGAAAATTATCAATATGAATATAAAGACATCTCCAGCTCCACATTTTAACATCGTCAACATTCTTTCAAGAATCAATAGGTGAAAACTTGCATGTAAGTGATGATATATTAAAATTTTGGCAAATACAAAAAGAAGTCTTGAGAATAAATCTCAAAAGAATTTCTTCTGAGAATGTTTAAAACAAGTAGAACAAAAGTAAAAGACTTAAAAAGAAATACATGATTAATTGCAAAGTACTCACTGAAAGAGGGATGAATCCTTTGAAAACTTATAATACTATAAAACCCAAAAAATTTAAAACAATCTTCTCTCCAAAGTGATTGATATGGATGACAGAAGAAAGTTCCCCTTCTAGCCCAATTTTCGATGTATCTTCTTATTTATCTTTTCTTTTATCCTCATGAACCTTAGTTGTCTTTTTCAAATAATGATTTTCCAAAAAATAGTAGAATAATAGAGTGATGCTCCAAAATTCTGAAAAATAGTTCATCCTTCCTTATGTTATGCCTGGAATATTTTTTTTCTATGGAAGGGTTGAGGTGCTTACATTGTTATCAGATCCTTGCTTTGTAATTTGGATTTTAAATCCTAGTCATTCCCTTCTGGATATTTAAATTCTGACATTTTTCTTGTAGAGATATCTAATTCTGTAAATAAACAAATAAAGGCAAGTGGCAAACTCTAATGTAAATTTGAAATATTATTCAAAAGCCTAAAATCAAGAGAAATCTTTTCAAATGTCAATTTTCCCGAGTGGGCCAATAATATCTCTAAAATGATGTGTATTGTTTCTTTGTTTGATCAATGAATCATTGTATCCCTCATAAAACCAATTATCATTTGTCCAAGGAGAAGGTAATCCTAATTCAATTGATGATTTGAAATTGTCCCTGAAGGTTTGAGCATATTATCCAATTGCATTGCACTTGTTCCATGTTGATCATATCAGGTTTTTCTTTGTATGAACTTCATTGGCTGTCATGATTAAAAAAAAATTGATCTTTGACACCCAAAGTCACTAACTCAGATTGAGTTCTACCATTCAAAAGCTTGATTACCTCCTCTTTTATTTGAGCTTTATCTCCCATGCTTTGTTGATTTCAATTTGTACTAGGTGAGCTCTTGAGCTTTATCTCCCATGCTTTGTTGATTTCAATTTGTACTAGGTGAGCTCAAATTACAGTTTGTTGTACAATATCAAAATGATTTTGAATCTTTTCCATTATCAATATAATTCAATCCCAAAACATATGTTTTTCTCCAATCAGAAAATTCTTTCCAACGACTCTTTTTTCAACTTCTTCTAATGTTTTTTTAAAATCCTCAATTCTCTGAGTACCTTTAGCAATAAATATATCCTTTCTACTAGTTGTTTATGACAATAATCAATTATTATATTTATTTTTTCAATTTATATCTTAATATATGTAATCTTTAAATTTTTCCAATGAGCATTTGCTTCATCTATTGCTAACTCTTTTGAGATTGTAGAGATTTGATTTTTCAAACTGGATATGTAGTTTGCCTCTGCTCTTTCTTTTGTGATCTCTACTTCAGGAATAGATGCCTTTAGAGCCAAATGTGTTGATATAGTTGTTGCATTCAATTTCTTGTTTGTCCCAATTAATATTGTGGTGTTTCAACTTGGTTACTTGCTTTGATAACTACTCTTTTTCCTTCTATGTTTCAACCAACTCTTTGGTTTGAATATGTTCAAATGCTAGTATTTTAAATTTGGATTTTAAGAGTTGGATTTCCTTATCTTTATATTAGATTAAAGACTTGGCCCCATATTTATTACTGTGATCTTTTCTAAGAGCAATTACTCGTTGTTTTAGATCATGAATATTTACAAGCTTGATTTAGTCACTACATTTTCTTGTTTCAATTCATTTTCTAATTTGGCCACCTTTGTTGTCAACTTCTTGACACTAGTCGTGGACCCTTGAATTAAATCACTTGACACCATTTTTCTAGTTTATTTATTCCATTCAATTTTATCTCCCATTGGCATCTTATCAATATCAAACTTCACCTTTGTAGTCTCATATTCATGAGACTTGATTTCTCCCTTAGTTTTATTGACTTTTGGTTGCGAGATAGCCATTTCAAATGTTCCCCGATCATAATTTAGTGAGATGTCTAGTAGGTTCTAATCCTTCATGACTTGCTTGAGAAAACGGTCTTTCCTTCAATTACTTAGACTTTTTTTTATTTAGAATTGTCTCTATGAAAATATTAATATCATTTTCAGTCACTAATATCTCCTTACAACTCCACACATCTTGTGTTAACTTATTATCTAACATTTATTGGGTTTACTCATTGTTGGAATCCAAGTAATTGAAATCATGGACTTTTTAGGAATCATTCCAATAACATTTATGTTATTCTCTCTCTGCTTCTCAACAATTCATTCTTCTTAATCTTCTTCTGATTATAAACTTGAATCTATTCTCATTCACTCTAGCAGTGTCTCACTTTCATCTTTCTCCATTGGGTCTTCTGGTATTATATTTTTCCCGAGTATTTATGATTTCTTAGAAGTCTCCATGAGATAATCGATCTCTCTATTATTGTACCGCTATCTAGGTTCACTACCATTGTTGCAATAGATCTCACTATCTCATTTACTGCCTTTGAGGGTTGGTCATTGTCAACTGGAATGATATTAATTGATACATGCTTGTTATTGAGTGGTTATTTCTTGATAGTTTGTTTTACACTTGATAAAACATGTTGTGCTTGCAAAACCTCTTGTACTTCTGACCAAATCTCCTTATTTTCCAACCTCTCTATCTTTGGATCTGCATGTTGGAAATATTGTTGTCATTGATGTCAAGGACAGGGGGAGACTACAGATTTCTAAGATAAATATTTCAAGATGGAGATTGTTGGAAATATTATTTTTGGATTTTTTATGTTCAATTTGGATACCCTATATTTGAAGGAATTTTTACTCTAAATAACTAGCTCAAATGGGAGCATAGGATATGTGGTTGAAAATATTATTTCGAGACCTTTCCAATGGTATATGGCACTGCCTCTAACTCCATAGGAATGAGAAGATATGAAAGATTTTGTCAAGTCAACCCAACTAGAAAGTACAGGTCGACCCCATAAGTGAATGCGAAAACACTATAAATATAGGCCATATGTGCACATTTGAAGATCATCCAAGTAATAAGAGAAAGTACAAGTGTGAAAAAGAGATATGAGGTGTAAAAGAGGAGTTGGGGAGTATTCTTGGGGTCTAAAGGTGTGCAAGAGGAGTTTTCTTGGAGTTTTAAGGGTGCACTATGAAGGATTAAGGTTTATGATACTGCAAAGCGCATTTTTTTAGGTTGTGATGCTGCAGTTTGGAATTATATTATGGGAATGATGTTATGACATTCGCTAGGGAATGAAGGCTAAATCCAACTAGGGTTTGAAGCTATGTCTAGGGTATGAAGCAAGGAGAGGCACTAGAGCATGAAAGTTAAGGGTACGATAATGTTGTGAAATGCATGAAATATGAAGCATGCAAGTGAATTCAAAAGTACTATGTGTATGAAGATCTTAGATTGCTATCTATATAGGTCTTACTGAGTTGGTGCTCAGCTGAAGATATTGGTGTCTCTAGTAGGTTGGTGCCTACACAATATCTTGTTGAGTTCGTGCTCAGCTGAAGAGATTGGTGTCTCTGGTAGGTTGGTGCTTACACAATATATTGTTGATTTGTTACTTAGCTAAAGAGATTGGTGTCTCCAGTAGGTTGGTGCCTACAAGATTTTATAAATATAACTTTTTGTGGTTTTCTCCTAGATTACAAATTAAACTATGTGTACTGTGATTTCAGTTTACATGCATTCACCATCTTAAAATTTATGAATGATTGATGAATGCTCATTTAAAGTAAAAATTATATTATATTGATTCACCCCCCCCCCTCCTCAGTATAAGCATAAGTTCAACATTGCATGATGAATATAAGGGGTAGAGCTAATGTAAACTCTCAAGTTAGAAATAACATGATTTGTATCATAATTCCAAGTCTTTCCTTCCATAAAATTAAAAAAATTCATGATTTTCTCTACCACAAGTAGAGAATATTTGTTTTTGGATAGAAAAGAGAAAACTTCAGCAGGAAAAGTAAAAGTAACATTTTGTTTTCTTGCAGCAAATGGATAAAATCCGAGTTTAGTCTCAACCTAACATATTCCAAAGAAAAAATTATAAGATTTAAGAAACCTAGAAGCAAATATGGCTTAAGCTTTGAACCATAAATCCTGGTAATTGTGCATTCTTCAAACAAATACCAATCTCCAACTCTAGAATCTAGACTCAATTGAAGTAATTGTTTACATTATGAAAATAACATTGGTCGATGTTTATTATGTACAACATGCAAACATTGTGTTACCCCCCAGTCTAGGGGTAACTAAGGATATCATGTCTTGAGGCCCACAGGTAGCAGACATGGAGTGTCGAGAGTCAGATTGACCAGCAGATCCCACTGGGTGCCTCTTATTTATGTTGATCACCACTCATCACCAACAACATAGCAACATCCACTACATCAGGTTTGGATCCCAAAAGACAGTGGGTCTTGCTTCATGAGGTAACAAGTTTGGTGTCATGGTAAGTGTCACTTTAATATTTGAAGCATTTTAGCATGTTGCAAAGATTTTTTTTTTATTATGGAGCGTTTACTTGAAATTATACTTTTTTCCTAATTTCACCTTGGTGGTTGTCATTGTGTCCTAGTAAGTTGGTCACCCTCAGGAAAAGGGTTATTACTTGGTATTTCATTGAATGGTCTTCATACCATTCCCATTCATACTTACCATTTTACACACTTCTTCCCCTCCATTTTCTCATCTTTTGGGTTACTGAAATCATTGACCCCATGTTGGTTGTGGAACCTGATTATCTTCTTGATTCATATATTTTGTTCTCAGTCGTGTTTGGACCCCATTTACTGAAGGGGGGTTGTGGGGGGGATTTCCCCCCCACATCTAGAGCAAGGGAGGGTGGAGACACTTTATGGATCCCCCACTTGGTGGGGGTTCAGGGGAAGCGCCTCTGAAGATAATTTTTTTGGGAAAATGCCTTGTAAAATATTACAATTTCGTAGTCAATATGGAGCATTCATTATAAGGTTGCAGATCTGATGGTAGAAGTTATGTTAGGGTTTTTTTTATCTAGAATGCAACCCTCTTCTATGAGGGAATTTTATTGCGATTGTAAATGTTAGTGAATATTTTATTCTGAGAGAGGAGAGTGTGAGAGAAAGAAGAGGAAGTTACATTGAGTATGTTGTAGGTTGTATCCCTTCAATATCTGTTGGATAAAAATGAATAAAGGACCTGGAAATTTCTCTGGTGGATGTAGCCCACACTGGGTGAACCACATATATTTTTGTCTCTATTGTATTTTGTATCTTATGTGTTTTATTTATGCATTTGTTTTTTTATTGCTCTGCGATCTTGTTTTTCTAACAACTAGTATCAAAGTGAAAGGTAACTCGCAAGAAAAGAGGGTTCCTTGTTCGAGTGGGAGAAATGGCGGAAGATGGAAAGTTAAAGGTCGAGAAATTTAACGGCCAAAACTACCAGTTATGGAAGATGAAAATGGAATACTATCTATATCAGAAGGATATTTTCATACCATTGGGCAGAAAAGCAAAGAATTTGGCGAGTATGAAGGATGAAGAATGGGAGATCCTTGACAGAAGGAACTGGGAACGATATTGTTGTTCCTGGAAGCATTAGTGGCTTTCAATATTTCAAAATAAACGACAATGGAGGATATGATGAAGGAATTGTCTAAACTATATGAAAAACCCTTGGTCTCCAATAAGGTATTTCTAATGAAGCGATTATTTAATATGAAGATGTTAGTGTTGGAGCATAATCCTAACTTACATTAGTTTATACCTAGATTAAACTCATATATCTTGGTTAATACATTCATTTACACTTTATTTCACCTAATTTGGCCACATAGAGAAGAAGGGTGCCTCATCCCTAGATTTTAGGGAAAACTGCTAATTTTAGATCAAGACTCAACTCTCGGTTCTTGATTTTCTCGATTTTTTCTTGATTTTCTTGATTTATTGATGATTTATTCCAACTCCCCCATGCAAAAACTCAACTATTATTAGGGAATGCGCACCTCCTCTTTGAGTGAGAGATTTATTCCTTAATTAATGATTTTTGTCATTACTATTATTAGTAACTACTATTTCGGGTCAGTGAAGTGAGTTGGAACTGCTTCTCTTGTCAGTTAAGTGGGCTTAAGTGAGATAATGCGCATCACTTAAATATTGTGGACATTAATGAGTGTGTGACATGTATATTTAGTGGTATAGGTCGAACTATGTGGTCTCCCTTAGCTTATGACACCTATTTTAGTTATTTCTAGCTTTTTTTGACTAGAATTTAGATGTTGGAAATTCTATATATTCACTTCCTCTCTTCTTTTTTGAGTATGGTTGCTCATGTATATTCATTTTTTGTTAATATAATTCTCTTATTTATGGAGAAAAAACTTTTTTTCATCTCTTGAATATTAGCAAATTGTTTCTGTTCAATTTAACTAGAATTCTAGATCTATTGGGGTTTCTGCAGGAATTCTACATGGTATCAGAGCTAGATTGAATCTAGTGGATTGTACACGGTTTTATTTGCAGGTATAGATCATCAAGAGGTGCATAAAGAAGAAATGTATCATCTCTCTCAGCCCACAAAACTCATTCTAAATCCGTTAGTTACTTTGAATGGAAGACAGAGATCTCTCTGCTCCTCCGAAGCAAAGGGCTTTACTGGGTAACAATGGGAACAGAGAAAGAACCGACTACTGCAGCGGAGAAGATAAAGTATTTCAATAAATTAGATGAAGCAATTGGAATGTTATCCCTATCAATTTCCAGAGATCTCCTCTTTCATGTTAGTGGAGCCACTACTCACGATGTGGTCTGGACCATTGGAAGGACTATTCAGCAAGTAGGATGCAATGAGAGTGCATCAACTGGAGAATGAACTCATATCCCTAAGTCCAATTCATTTCAGAAACCTGCAAGAATTATTCACCAAGTTCAAATCCCTCCTCATTGAACTTAATGCATGTGGAGTCACGAAAGGGGAAGAACAACTCATCCTTTCAATTCTCTTGAAACTAGGCCCTGAATATTCCATATTTGTGTCATCTTTTCAAGCATCTAAATTGACTCGGGAAAAATGGAAAATGCCTCCATTGAATGATTGCATTGCAGAATTGACTCAATAGCAAGCTATGTTAGTCCAAATGGGTGCCATCAAGTGTTCCAAGAACCAATCACTTGCGGCTACTAATGCTCCAAAGAGCAGTGGAAATGACAAGGAAAAATGAACGGGTAAATTTCCTTAATCGAAGAAGAAGAGATTCGCACAATCTTCATAGAAATCTTCTGAGCCTAAGGGTAAGAAGAAGAAGAAGGAAAGAACATTTTTCAGCTACTGTTCCAAAGGCTTTCATCCCGAATAAAATTGCATGAGGAATACTATCAATGAGATGGCTAAGAAATTGTAGCAGCACAATCTCACGGTGCCCGAAAATGCAAAGAAGAAAGATGATAACAGAACGGGAGGGAGAGCAAGAGATGGTCATGCTTTAATGGTTGTCACATCCACTCCATCAGCTTGGATCCTTGATTCAAGTGCATTGAACCATATGGCTGCATCAAAAGATGAATTTTCCTCCATTGAAGAAAGCACCAGATCCCCAATTTACTTGGGAGATGCCACACCTGCAAAGGTGTGCGGAGAAGGAATTGTTAATCTTGAAGGGGGCTGCTTCATAAATGTGCTTCATGTACCCTCTATGTCTGCAAATATTCTCTCGATATATCAGATTACTCATTCCGTCTCTGGAAGGAAGGTGGATTTCACCCCGGACTCCAAAGTGATTACCGACATTTCCATAGGCTCACAGCTTGCACATGGAATTGCAGATCACAGTTCTCGTTTGTATTTCGTCTCCCACTTTGTTCCTAAATCTATTAGCACTGTATTTATGTCACAATATAATGATATTAGTAGGTTATGGCATGAAATATTTGGCCATCTAAACTATAAGTACTTGCATCAACTCAACAAGGAAAACATGGTAGAAGGATTGCTAGCTATTAAATTCACAAGCGGTGTATGTCAAGGATGCATTCTCGGCAAGCATCCAGAGAAAAATTTTGACAAAGGGAAGGCACAGAGAGATTCTTCACCACTTGGGCTGATTCATAGTGACATTACGGGCCCATTCCCACAGCCTTCAATCAGTATACAAATACAACAAACAGTGCCATATACACCACAACAAAATGGTGTTGCGGAGAAGAAAAACCGGTCCTTAAAAGAGATGACAAATTGTATGCTACAGTCAAAATCATTAGCTCCCAAGCTATGGGCTGAAGCTATTAATTATGCAGCATACATTCAGAACCAATTTCCTCACAAATCACTCAAAGGCACCACTCCTTTTGAATGTTGGACTGGTAAGAAACCAAAAGTGTCGCACTTTCGTATTTTTGGTTCACGAGCATGGGCTCACATTCCGACAGATAAGAGGAAGGCTTTGGAGCCTCAAAGTGTTGAATGCATATTTTTTGGATATCCTGAAGATGTCAAAGGGTATATATTTTTGGACTCTCACACTGAAAATTTCATTCTATCTCGAAGTGTGAAGTTTGAAGAAGAATCACTGCATGACTTTTCAGAAGACCCTGCCGAGGAACCGCTTGTTGTCACTGATGAGGAGGAGTCAGAAACTTCTCCGAGCACTTCAGAAAAGCCATCAAATAATCCTTTCAGGTCTGATATAGAGGATTAGGAGAAGTTCATGGCTGCTCCAACTCAGTTGCCAACTTGGGTAGATAAAACCCTACAAGATGCGGGTGAACTAGTTGGTGATCCTGCGGATACAAGAAGGACTAGATCACAGTTTTTTGGGGCTCCTCAAGCCCTGGCTGCCACATAAACTTTGCTGCCCATAATTTTCTATATGTCACTTGGTTCAAATCCAAAGTCACACTCTGAGGTTGCAGACATCTTCACCAAGTCCTTCACTGAAAATACATTTTCAGAACTGAGAGGTATGCTTGGAGTGGTGGAGACAACTGAGTAGGTCACTTTTGGCCACTCATAATTTTTTTTCCTCTTTTTTTTTTTTTGGGGGGG
>ML813534.1:100909-128532 GCA_009831015.1 Picea engelmannii | reverse complement strand
CATCACTTAACTCTTGTGGACATTAATGAGTGTGTGACATGTATATTTAGTGGTCTAGGTCGAACTATGTGGTCTCCCTTAGCTTATGACACCTATTTTAGCTATTTCTAGCTTTTTTTTACTAGAATTTCGATGTTGGAAATTCTATATATTCACCTCCTCTCTTCTTTTTTGAGTACGGTTGCTCATGTATATTCATTTTTTATTAATATAATTTTCTTATTTATGGATCAAAAACTTTTTCTCATCTCTTGAATATCAGCAAATTGTTTGTGTTCAATTTAACTAGAATTCTAGATCTATTGGGGTTTCTACAGGAATTCTACAGTTAGAAGGTGGGTTTGTTGTCGACCATTTAAATGAATTTAATATAGTTACTAATCAACTAAATTATGTAAAATTGGACTTTTATGATGAGGTTAGGGATCTTCTAATGTTTTTCTCATTTCCAGAAAGTTGGAATGGTTTGGTCATGGTTGTAAGTAACTCTGTCTCTGGTTCAAACACTTTGAAATGTGATGATGTTGGTGGTGTTATCCTTAGCGAGGAAATGAAATGCAAAAGCATAGGTGAGACATCAGGTAATGCGTTGACCATGGAGAATAGGGGAATACAAAAGGTGAAAGGAAAGAGCTTAGAGAACCACATGAATTATTGGAAGAGCATATCCAAATCCAGACTAATAAAGATAGAGTGTTGGAATTGTGGGAAGAAAGGACATCTGAAGAAAGACTGCAGATATCCAAAGAAACAAAGAGATGGATAGTAGGAGAAAAATCAGGAAGCAAATGTAACAGGTGGTGTGTTACAAGATCATTTGATTCTTTCTTTAGATAATATTATTGAATCTTGGGTAGTACATTCAAGGGCTTCATTTCATGCCACACCCCATAGGAAATATTTCCAAGATTATGTTCAAGGTGATTTTGGACAGGTTTATTTGGGTGATGATGAACCATATTAAATTGTTGGAATGGGTAAGGTACAAATAAATCAAAAGAATGTAAACCAATGGTTACTGAAAGAGGTGAGACATATACCAAATCCGAGAAGAAATCTATTTTCAACGAGACAATTGGAAAGTGAAGGTTGTATATCTACATTTACATATAAGGCATGGAAGGTCACTAAAGGGTCATTGGTAGTGGAAAGGGAGAGAAGGTAGGTACATTGTATTTATGTACTGGTAATGTTGACTCTTCAATATATTTAGCTTCTACAAGTGTGTATGCAATGATGTGGCATCATAGGCTTAGACACATGAGTGAGAAGGGGATGCAGATACTTCACAAAAGGAATTTGTTTCCAGATCTTAAACAAGTTGATTTGGATTTCTGTGAACATTGTGTTTATAGAAAACAAAAGAGACTCATATTTCTCAGGGTTGGAAAGGAAAAGAAGAGTGAAAAGTTAGAGATTCTTCATACAAATGTATGGGAACAAGCTCAGGTATCATCTCTTGGTGGCTCTCGTTACTTTTATTGATGATGCAACTAGAAAAAAATGGGTTTATTGCATTCAACAAAAATATGATGTTTTTGACACTTTTAAGAAATGGAAAGATTTGGTTGAGAATAAGATAGGAAAAAGGTTGAAGTGTCTCAGATCAGACAATGGAGGTGAATACTACAAGGAGTTTGATGATTTTTTTTCATATCATGGGATTCATAAACAGGAGACAGTTCTGGGAACACCACAAGAAAATTGTGTGTCAGAAAGGATGAATAGGACAATCATGGAATGTGCAAGGAGTATGAGATTTCATGTTGGGTTTCCCTTACAGTTATGGGAAGATGTTGTATATATCATTGTTTAATTAATAAACAAAGGGCCTTCAAGCTCTTTGGATGGTGGCATTCCAGAGGAGGCATGGAAAGGTAAAAAGGTAAACTAATCATTTCTGAAGACTTTTGGTTGTGAAGCATTTGTCCATATTGATAAAGAAAATAGAACAAATCTTGAGGCAAAATCCAAGAAGTGTACCTTTATTGGATACAGTGTTAATGATTTTGGTTATCTCTTAAGGGATTATGAAAATCATAAAATCCTTAGGATTAGAGATGTGGTATTCAATAAAAAGGTCATTTACGTAGATCAATTGCAGGGACAGAAACATGAAAAGGAAAGCACATAATACACAATGCTTGATGAAATCAAAGAAATTGAAATTCCAAAGGTACCAGAAAATCAAAATGTACACCAACAGGAGCAACAAGCACCTCAAACTACTGCAAGTGTTGTTAGAATATCTACCAGGTTAAGTAGACCCTGCGAAGGATACTCTCCTTCATTGCATTATTTATTATTGATCGAATCTGTTGAACCAGAAAGTTATGAAAAGGCAATGCAAGTAGACACTTAAAAGAAGTGGGAGCAAGGCATGAAAGAGGAAATGGATTCCTTTGTAAATCACCAGACTTGGGACTTGGTTCAGTTGCTTGCAGAAAAAATATCATTGCATAATAAATGTGTTTACAGGTTGAAGGAAGAAGATGGAGGGAAAAATCGGTACAAGGCTAGACTTGTTGTAAAGAGGTTGCACAAAAGAAAGGTATATATTTTGATGAAATATTTTCTCATGTTGTTAAAATGACTTCAATTAGGACTATTCTAAGTCTTGTGGCAGTATAATATTTGCATCTTGAACAGTTAGATGTAAAAACATATTTTCTCCATGGGGATTTGGAGGAAGAGATTTATATGCAGCAGCCATAGGGGTATGAGGTCAAAGAGAAGAAAAAAATGGTGTGCAAGTTGAAGAAGATCTTGTATGGCCTAAATCAAGATCCAAGGCAGTGGTATTTGAAGTTTGACATGTTTATGACATAACAAGGTTATGGTAGATTTCATTTTGATCACTGTGTTTATTTTAAGAGGTTAGAAAATGGAAGCTATATTATCTTGCTATTCTATGTCGATGACATGCTTGTTGCAAGGTCTAACATGTAGGATGTAAATGTGCTAAAAAATAAATTATCTAATTCATTTGCAATGAAGGATTTGGGTGTTGCAAAGAAAATACTTGGTATGAGAATAACAAGAGACAAGAAAAATCACAAATTGACATTGTCTCAGGGTGAGTACATAGAGAAGGTGTTGGTGAGGTTCAAAATGCAGAATGCAAAACCAATTAGTACACCTTTGGAAAACCATTTCAAATTAACCAAGGAAATGTGTCCCAAGACATAAGAGCAGATAGAATACATGTCCAGGGTCCCTTATTCATCAGCAGTTGGCATCTTGATGTATGCTATGGTGTGCACAAAACAAAATATTGCACATGCAATGGGATTTGTGAGAAGGTATATGAACAATCTAGGTAAAGAACATTGGGGGGAAGTAAAATGGATTCTCGAGTATTTGAGAGGTACTTATACTCATGCATTATGTTTTGGATGTTCAAACATTGGTCTACAGGGATATGTTGATTCAGATATGGCAGGTGATAAAGATAGCATGAGAAGCACCACATAGTATTTTTTACTATAGCTGGAACATCAGTAAGTTGGATTTCGAAACAACAAAAGGTTGTTGCACTTTCAATGTCAACAAAAGAAGAGTATGTTGTTGCTACATAGGCTAGTAAAGAGATGATTTGGTTACAGAGGTTTATGTAAGAATTGGGAAAGAAACAAGAGAATCGCAGTTTGTACTATGACAACCAGAGTTCCATTCATCTTGCAAAGAACTTAGCCTTCCATTCTAATACTAAGCATATACATCTCAGGTACCATTTCATACAATCTATTTTAGAAGATGGATAATTGAAGTTGGAAAAGATATATACTAGTCAGAATCATGCAGACATGTTAACAAAAGTAGTAACCATGGAGAAATTGAATGTCTACTCAGTTTCAATTGGCCTTCAAGCATGAAGTTGAAGATGATAAATTTTCCAGGTCCAAGGTGGATCATAGTCCAGCATGTACAAAAACAATGGAGTTTTTGTGATCAGTCTCCAAGTGGGAGATTGTTTGTTGTGGAGCCTGACTATCTTCATGATTCATAGGTCTTATTCTTAGTCATGTTTGGACCCCATTTCCTGAAAAGGGGGTGTGGGGGGGATTTCCCCACCATATCTAGAGTAGGGGGGGGACACTTTATGGAGCCCCCCCTAGCGGGGGTTCGGGGGAAATGCCCCCGAAGAGAATTTTTTGGGAATTTTTCCTTGTAAAATATTGTAATTTCATAATCAATTTGGAACATTCTTTATAAGGTCGTTGATCAGATGGTAGAAGTTATGCTAGGGTTTTTTTCCCTAGAAGGAAACCCTCTTTTTTGAGGGAATTGTATTGCGGTTGTAAATTTTAGTGAATATTGTATTCTAAAAGAGGATATTGTAAAAGAAAGAATAGGAATTTACAGTGGGTATGTTGTAGGTTGTATCCCTTCATTTCTTGGATAATAATAAAGGAAGGACCTGGCAATTTATCTGGTGGACATAGCCCACACTGGGTGAAGCACCTACATCTGTGTATCTATTTTATTGTGTATCTTTTGTGTTTTATTTCCACATTTGTTTTATTTTATTGCTTCACGGTCATGTTTTTCTAACACCCCAAGAAGGGATTGTACCTCATTTCATGGGAAGAAAGGGGGATAAAGGCCCAAAGATGTTGTAGCTAGAAAAAGTTAAAATCCAAACATGATCCTTCCAGATGGTCTCCCTAATGTCTTAAGAGAAATGAAATACTTATCCATAAAAATCAAGGACCTTCTAAACACATAATTAATAAATGTCCCGCTTGTTGAGGAAATACATTTGTGGTGTCTCTTACTTTCCATTGCATATGGCACTCTGTGTGTTTCTAGCTTCAAGTGGAATTGTGGTACTCTTTACTTTGCATTGCACATAGTACTCAATGTTTCATTCCATAATAAATTAAAGGAAATAAAATGGCTTGGAAAAATGTTGCATCGCAGACAAAGGGCAGCACACCCTCCACAAAGGAACCCATAAATGAGACAATACGAACCCTTGTATGTCAAGAACCCCATGCCTAGAAATATTTTCCAAATCCACATCATATTCATTACATGACTTAGATGGTGTATTCTTGGGAAACATTCCTTGACTTGGGGATTGACCTACCCAATAGGGCACCTTGACACCCCTCCCATACCTAAATTTGGCAAAGTTTATAAGGTCTTTGAGCAATTGTTTAATTTGAAAAGGGGGATTTTATGCAAATGTTTGGGTGGTTCTCTTATTATATGTGGCTTACTTGGAATGATTCATATGACTTATGGACCCTTGGAGGGCATACTCATTTGTCTTTGCAGGATTTTACCCGGTGAAAGCTATTCATGAAGGAACTATGCCACTTGGACCTTCATAGGGGATTGGAAGCCCATGATATGGATGTTAAATGCCATGTCTAGGGCACCATTGACGATGAGTGTTTCATGGAAGATGTAGGATATTTCCTTTGTAGGAATCCTAGCATCATTGGAGGATTAGATTGCACCCTTATCCACTTGTCCGTTGTCCTTTGGAGGCCTACGACGTCATCCAGTAAGCCCTTGACATCACTTTTGGGATAGGGCTTGATGGAGCATGTGGTTTTTTTACAGGAGGAGTCCATGACATGAAACTTTGACAATTGAGAGCATGACACTTGGTATTTGGAGGTCCAACGTGTTATCGCTAAAAAAAAAACCCCTTTTTACTTTTTCTTTTACAAGGGAAAGGAAAAGGGTCCCCTACTAAAATCTTGATCCTATTTCCTAATCCTCTATTGTTGGATCCTATGATATTTCTTTTCCTTTCTCGAGGTAGTTAGGGGGTTTGATCTTGGTTGATGATTGTCGTTGATAGTGTGTTGATTGCCTCTTCTAATATTATAGTTTTGGATATCTTCATGATTCTTATGTGACTATATGGTTTGATGATACAACGTATGTCTTAGATGAGTTTGATGTGGGTTACCAATATTTTTTCTGAGTTACTTATTCAAAGTCTACATACTTGTGCTAAAATATGGTGCCTAACATCTTCATATTTATACTCTAATATATTGGCAAACTCTTAGACTTGAATCATGAGGTCACTAATACTTTCTATGTGCTATAGATTAGGTGCATGAAGTTGTCATGATAATAATTAATCTAGATCGTAGATGATTACCTTCGAAAAACCTCTCCTCCTCATTTTCTTCACTTTTAGTACTTGTTCATAAATTTTCTTAAAGGAAATGACATATTATGTTTCTCATGTGTTGGTAAAAGTCATATTAATCACATAATTGATTTCATCTCTTTCTGTGGTTGCAGGAACAAGTTAACATGATATCATTTTTCACAATCGCTTCAGCCTTGAGATGCATGTGGGGGAATCCTTTGATCTTCTTCTCCTTTTAGCATTCCCTTTAGTTATTAATAATTCTCTCTACTTTATTATATTATTCTCTCTAATCAAACCTCTTAGTTGTATTTTTCTATTCAATATCTTCCCAATGCCTGTAACCATGCTTGAATCCGAGTTCCGGTTCAAAAGTTATGGCTTCCCAAAGTTTCCTAAGTATTCACTCACCTTTCCACCTCACTGCCATATGGAATCCATGTGGTTCCCTCTCACTTGTGTGATCCTACGTGGTGTTGATGTACCACCCATTACCTTTCCTCACCATCATCAGGATGTACCTGCTTCACTCCCTCCCAGTCTTCCGATCACATTCCCCGACGACGTCGTCGAGCCTTCTCATTGTCGGAACTTCCTTCTCCCTAGCACTTGGACTCCCCCGACTCCATCTTCTGATGATGATGCCACATGTCTTGTTTCGTCATCGGAGCTATATTCACTCATGGTTTTTGACCTCCTCGACTCCATTCCCCAATGACAACAGATCCAACGGCTCTCAGAAGTTATAGATCAACGGTCCATATCCCCTCAATGACTCGATTTAGTCGGCAATTAACCAACCCTAGCCTCAATTAACCAACCCCAGCCTCGCTCAGTAACCACGTTGGTCTCCTCAGACACGTGGCATTTCCACGACCTGTCACCTGCATGACACGTGCACCCATCCTCAGTTTGACATGTGGAATGATGAGGATATACACATCATCACAGGACACTGGGCCTTATCCTACCAGGGGTTGACACATGTCCTCCCTCGTTGTCAGCGATCCCTTGTTGTCGATGATTATTTCATTCTCCCTCATCATCGACAATCCCTCGTCGTCATCACTCCTTGTCATTAGGTGCTTCATTGTCATCGACGATCCCTTGTAGTCTAGTACCTCCTCCTTGTCGTTGATCCCTCGTCGTTGGTGCTCCTTCCATATTTACTTCTCACTCAAGTGGGTCCCTCTCTAGTCCCACGCAATCACAAGCTGACACATGTTACCCCTCAGGGCACACTAGCTACCACGTTGTTATCCTAGTAAGCCTGAATAGTGGAATCTAGAAGGCATGGGACTTCGACTTGCCTATATATATATATATATCTAAATTTTCCCATTTTTTGTAATTCTATTGTATAATTTTACTTTATTTATTATATATATAAATTCAATTTTAACTTTGTTTTGTGTTTATTTTGTAAATGTTTATTTTTTTTTTTATTTTTTTTTCATGTATGCTATTTAATTTAATTTTAATTTTAATTATTTATTTTTATTTATTAGTTTTATTTTTATTTTTAAACTCAATTGTCCTAATATGTACATATTTTTTATTTTTTACCTTTTACCCATCTCTCCCCATGCCCTATTTTCTAGGCCTTCCTATAATATAGGGATTTCCTAAAAAATAAGATTTTTCTATATTATAGGGGGTTCTAGAAAATACATTCGCTTATATTTGAAATTCCCCTCATAAAGGTTTTGAAACGTAAATATGATATAATATAATATAATTATTTTTTTATATTATAATTATATTATATTATAGCATATTTAATTAATGTATGTTTTGAAAAATGTAAGTGAGAAATAACATATGTGAGGGAAATATGTCTAACGATGTTAAATCCAGTCATAATGTATATTATCCATCACCTCCCCATTAATAACCAAATCCCAACCATAATATCGAGACCACACATCTTTTATTTTATTTCAAAATTTTTTTTTATCTATCTAAGGTTTGGAAAATATACAAAGGGATCTAGTTTAATGTTGTTTTTATTATATAATATGCCCAAAGTATATGGTCGAGAGTGGATCGTCGTCGTCGTCATCGGTGAATCCACTCCAAATCACCGTACCCATCATTTACCCACATTTACCGACGACCCGACCAAGCCTTAACTCAGATATTATTATAATATTCATTGAAATATGTGTGTTTGTTTTTATATTATTTAATGTTTGCTTTAAAATCCGTGGACAATTGGTTGTCGGCGAAATGGACAAGGATGTGATCATCGACAAAATCGAGAAGGAGTTGGTCGTCGAGAAAAAAAGGGGTAGTGGAGTGGAAGCTCCCAAAAATATCGACGATGAAAAGGGAGAGGGTTGTGTGTGTGTGTGTGTGTGTGTGTATAATTTTAATTATTTATCTTATTTGTTATTTTAATTCTTGTTTTATTTATTTTGTTTATTTTATTCAATCTTTTTTATTATTTATTTATTTATTTATTGTTTATTTTTATTATTTATTTAATTTCATTTGTAGTTTTTCATGGATGTATAATTTTACGCAAATAATATGAACAACAAACATGGATTGGCTTAATGGTTAAAAACATGTGTTTCATCCTCGGAGGTCACGAGTTCAAATCTAGTGGAGGGTAGGATAAATTTTGTAAATAGCTTTTTTCATTGATTATGGTAAATTTCATTTTTATCTCTATAAATATATTTTTTCTATTTTTTATTTTTCATTGTATTATATTTTCATCTTTCATTTTTTTCTTGATTTTGAAAGAGGGAAAATTAGAAAAAATCATACTACAAGCCGCAGGTCCCATGCCCACCCAGATTCTATTCTCACTGTTTGTAGCGGCTGAACCTTTTAATCATCTAAGTGTTTAACTCTCTCATGCGTGTGGGATGTATTTTTCAGGATGAAGATCAATGGTTCAGATTCACCTGTAGGCTAAATCAATGGTTGTTGAGTGACAATGTTCAAATGGCCATAACTTTTTCTATTGTTGTCGGAATGAGGCTTGTGATACCTCATTGGAAAGGTATAGAACTGAGGAACATAGTAGTATAGGTATCAAAGCTATACATATGACATATGATGAAATAAAATTCAGAAATTAGACACCCACGGATTTGAGGGGGAAATTGGCCAAACCAACTTCAGGAAGCCATATATGGAGCTACGAGCAACGAAATCAAGAACATGAGGGCTTGATGGAAAGATAGAAGAGTGAAGAACAAGCTGGGATAGGAATTTCTAGAATATTGAAAGCATAAATGGCCTGAAAATTAAAAACACAGGCAAAACCCGAATTCAAATGAAAAACCAGGAATGTTGACTTCAAATCGTCTTGTCTTGAGCTGCAAGAAACAAAATCGAGCAAGGAATATCTCAATGGAAAGATATGGAAAAGGATAAGAATCCACAATGATTTCATTCAGTAGAACAAAGCCATAAATATCTAGAAAATTCTGAGGAACGGAAGATAACGCCAATGAGCAGAGTCAATGATTTTTTTTAACGAATATCATTTGTAAACTGCCATAGGGCGAATGTAACCACCCAGGAATCTCTTCATATTCCATTTGTAACTCCCACATCCAAAGTTTTGAAATGTTAAAAAAATAAATTGGGGAGAAAATGAAAGGAACACTGAGGAGAACTCAAGAGTCTTTCTCTTGTCTTATAAAAGAGAACTCGTGGCATAGAGAAGTGGATTTTTCACTTTGTAACAAAAGATGGTACTATTACTTCTGAGTAATAGAGAGCATGAGGCATTTCGGAAATTTGTGACTTTGGTGGATGTACATGAGGCTATTATTTGTGCATTTTTCTTCTGTTTGAGTAGATAGGATTGTGTTGGATGAACTATTTCTGCAATCTATTATGTCTACTTATGTTGTCACATATTTCCTCATGGGTATAGAAATGATGTTATAAATGGATTGCCCAACCGTTTATCTATGCATCTGTAGCATTATTTCTTTCATTTCCCATAAGAATACATGAATTTTTTCTGGTTCTAATGGTTATCTTTCTCTGTACTCATTCTATTAGTTTTTCTACCAGGATAGGTTAGAATTAGTTATATTAGATTAGTTAGTTTTTAGTTAGTTTAGTCATAGAATTAGTTAGAAATATTTGGGGAGCAGTTCGTTGTCTTTCCCCTTTTTATTCTTTTAATTCCGAGTGGCAGTGAGGCCCATAAACTTGTGGGAAACGCTATACCAAATGAGAGTAGGTCTGATTGGGACCTACCATCGAGTGTTTTCCCTCCTCTGATTGAACGGGTCATTATGTCACACTAACACAACGTTCCACCATTTCAGCCTCGACGTCGCTCTCATGAGCCCTACGTCACCTTTCTAGGGCATGACGTCACCTAATTGGGGTTTATTTTGATGTAAAAATTGATATTTTGAATTTATGTAAATACAAAGTGAGGGTCGACCCCTAATGGTAGAGACATGAATTTGCGTTGAAGTATTTTGAAATTTCTAGGGTTTCCATATAAAAATTCCTAACAAATCATTTCATTTTCATCACAACTTCTCACCTTTTGTGAGAGAACACATCTGAAATTTTCACCCTTTTAGGGTTATTGGATATTTTATCATATGCACTATCTCTTGGAGGTCAAGTGTGGATGCTTCTTTGATGATTTTTGGATGGTATTGTTGCATATAGGGTTTATTCTTGTCATACCTTGGTGAAGTAAGTAAATTTCTGCAATTTAATCTTATGCTATTAAATGTTTCATGGTGAATTCTACTTGTTCATATTGAATATCTTGCTTGGTAAAACCCTAAGAGAGGAGCATAAGTGCTTCCTACTCTCACAAGGTTAATTTCATCTATAGTTTATGAAGGAAATCATACCTAGGGTTAGACTTCTAAATCCCTAAAGTGATAGCACTTTAGGATTTTATCCCTAGACTCTTGATTGTTGACCAAGGTGAAGCTACAAGAAGGGAGAAATGGTTTCTAGGGACCAAAAGTGCTTGCACCCTAGAAATTATACTCCTCAAGATTTAATCTCTAAGGCCCTAATGTTCTAGCACCTTAGAGATTGATTCCTACGTCTTCATTGCGTCTAGATCAAGTTCCAAGACTGGTTATGTTTGTCATTGTACAAGACTCCATAGTGATAAGGCATGAATCCTTAAAGCTCTCTTGTGGTGAAAGTGATAAACAAACTCTTTATTCTCAATCTCTCAAGTTATCTACTAACTTTACTAACACTAACTTGAGCTAATTTGATTTCAAACTTGTTGTTGTTGAAAACTTTTTCTACAACCATCTTAAAACACTTTTACTTGTTCCATACATTGATTAAAAGGTGGTTTAACTTGCCAGAAATTGCATCTAACAATCGGGTAATGTTCTATTGAGTTTGTGCTAAATTTATATTATCAATTGTTGCATTTCTGAGGCACATTTATTGTTGTTGTTACAAACTTGTACTTGTTGTCATAAACTATTATACTACTGCAAATTTGTACCAACTATAGAAAATTATCATTGTCTAGTGTCTTATGAGGTTTTGATTGCATGTTTATACTTGGAAATCAATCATATATATACTATAAGTGTTCTTGTTCCAGGAAGGTACTCAAATAGCTCCATACCTCATCCATTTCACAGACCTATACTTCTCATTAGGCGATCAAGAGAGGGGGTGGTAGGATTGGATAACAAACTTGCTACTTTGATCCCTTGAGTTCACCGAGGAAGCCTCCCCTATGGTGAACCTCCTCCATCACTAAAACGAGGGGATTTCTTACTAAGGTGAAAATGATAGGATATCATGTAGTTACGCAAGATTTGGTGATCTTGTGTTGGAATTTKTACAACTATGAATCATGCGATAACATTTTGGMATTGTTTCCAGGGATGATTGAGTCATTCTCCTCAACGAAATATCATTTGGTAAGATTCTCCCAAAGCCCCTATCTTACAAGATTACCTAGTGATGCCACTGGGGGTGATTCCCTCACCTTCCTTTAATGATCMAAGGAAGATCATCTGGTGACTCCATTCATGACAACCCATAGTGGATGTCAATACACACCTTTCTTCCCCATGTCTCCTCCAAAATGGGAATCCAACAATGTGTTTGGGCCTTTGGATATGAGTAAAATATGTGGTTTTCCTCATGACATGCTTGATAAGGATAACTCATGGATGCCTAAATTCTATGGCAGTGATGATATCAAGGGTGACTTTCATTTGACAATATTTTATGAAGGATCCAAACTCCACAAAGTTGGAAACCAACACTCGGATGTGATTATGAATATTTTCTCAAGTTCACTAATAGGGGAAGCTAGGGAATGGTACAACAACCTCCCAAGTAAAAGTATCAATATCTAGGAAGAACTTTAAAATGATTTCATAAAGAGGTGGGGTGATGAGAAGGATCTAGGCTTCTTGTTTTCTCAATTTGATGAGATACATAAATATGAGCAAGAATCTGTGAGGGAGTTCAATGATAGATTTAATACCCTAATAAAGGAATTCCCTTCCAAAAGTGCACCTATAGAGGCAACTTCCTTGAACAAATATCTAGGATCTTTTGAAGCACACTTCTTATTTTTACTAAATGATAAGTCCCATGAAACTCTCAAGGAAGCCCAAAATTTTTCCTCTCAAATAGAGGACAATCTTAAAACTTGTGAACTTGATGACAATCTAGTAGTGAGCTCTTTCTAGCAAGAGGTTGTAAGCCTAGCAATTTCCCATAACACTCTCATGAATAAGCTTGACACCTTATAAGAAAAGTGTGCCCCTTGTCAACCAAACATGAGTAATATTGCTTGGGTAGATGTACCTTGTGAAAAACCATACCCCGTCAAGAGGAAGTGGCATGCCCAAGATCCAAATATCAGGGAAACTGAGAGGCATTTCCAATCCTTCACGAATGAAGATTTGGAGGAGGAAGATATTTCCCCCGAGGAGGAAATTAATACTCCCACCCCTCGTATCCCTGAGGAGGGTGAAAATATTGTAGAAATTCCCCAGCCCGGTGATTTTCCATCACCACTTGATCCTAAGGAGGAAGAAAGGGTTAAAGACCCTACTCCTCCACAAGACTTCAATATGGAAAAATCTCGAGATGAGGAAGATCCTCCCATAATCCTTCATGTTGAGAACGTGGGCCAAATAAATCGAAATCATGCACCTTTATTTATTTCTCTCTTGGTAAATGATTTCAACCTCCACAATTGTATATTGGACTCATGTGCCTCCACCAACATTATTCCTTTAAGGGTCATGCAACAACTTGGCCTCAAAACCTCATGACCTTAGTAAAACGTGTGTGGAATAGAATCTAAACCTATAATGGTTTCTGGCCTGATAAAGGACCTTGGGGTTAGCCTCACTACTTTCCTTGCATTTCCCTCATGATGGATGTCATCATGATTGATATCCTTGATGCCTAGGGGTTTTGTTATCTAGGGAATGGGTCGTGACCTTGGGTGGTAACCTCCAAATGTATTTATTATATGCTACCATCTCTTACCCTAAAGGTGTCTTCCTCACCCTCTACAGAGAACCTATCGTTAGATACCAAGTCAAACCCCCAAAGGGTCCCATGGATGAAATATTTTTCTTAAGTGACAAAATGGGAAACTTTTATGCAGCCGACCCAACATTCTGAATAGAACCTTGTTGAGATGCCAATGGGATATGGACCTTAGAGTTTGACGATGCTCACTCTATTTTTGGTTCAGGGATATGAATCATTCTCACAACTCCTTCCAAGGACACATTTTACTTATCATATATACTTGAATATGATTGCACAAATAATGTTGTTGAATATGAAGCCTTGCTTATAAGACTCAATCTATCCCTTGATATAAAAATAAGGTGCTTGAGGGTTGTAGGAGAATATGATCTAGTTGTTTCCCAGATAAATTTAAAGTTCGCTATGAAAAATGAAAGTTTGAAGAAGTATAGGGATTCAATGAGAGATGCCATGAAAATCTTTGATGAATTCTCAATCGAAGTAGTCCCTAGAGAAGAAAACCTTATGGATGACACCTCGATTATCTTTGCAGCTTCCACTCTACTACCTTGTGAGGGTCCTCTCCAATACTTATACAAGATGGAAGTATTATTTATACCATTGGTACCTAACAACCTACAACATTGGAAAGTCTTTGATGATGATGCCCAAATCTTGAGATTCATGTAAGGAAGTAAAGAGTTCTTTAATTCCCAAATGAATTTCCTAGATGATTCCATGAACTTGGAAGTTATATACTTTCCCAATAACACTCTCCAAAAATGATGCATCCCCCTGGAACAAATGTTTGATAGACATGAAATTTATAATGGAAAACCTATTGTAGATCAATCCTATAAGGTGTTGGAGTTCAACATAGGGACAAAAATTGAGCCAAGAATGGTAAAAATAGGAAAGGGGACTACTAAGAAAGAAAGAATAGAAATAACTATATACCTTATCTGCCAATTTAAGGATGTTTTCACTTGGACTTATGATGACCCGAGAGCATACAAGATTGATGTTATTCAACACGATATTCCTCTAGTAGATGGAGACAAACCTTTCAAACACAAGATGAGACATAGCAATATGAAATTGGCACCCCAAATTCATAAATAACTTCAAAAGATGGTAGACATTGATATCATAGTCCCTATCAGATATTCTTTGTGGATGTCCAACCTAGTGGTGGTTCAAAAGAAGAACAAAGAAATTAGACTATGTGTTGAATTTAGGAACCTTAACCAACTCTCATTAAAATATAACTACCATCTCCCAAACATGGAACATTTGTTGCAGAGAGTTATTGGTGTTGGGATGATGTCTATGTTGGACGGTTTCTCTGGTCCCAACCAATTCTTAGTCAAAAGGGAGGATCAACTTAATATCGCATTCACTACACCATGGGGAACTTTCATGTACCTAAGGATGCCTTTCGGCCTCATGAATGTTAGCTCTACTTTCCAAAGAGCAATGGATTTTTCTTTCAAAGATCTCTCTGAAAATATCATAGAAATACACCAAGATGATTTGACATTTGTGTCCGAAGAAAGGAATGTGAATGTTTCACACCTAAGAACAATATTTGAGTGGTGTAGAAAGTATGGTATTTCCCTTAATCCCAAGAATTCCATCTTTAGTGTAGATAAAGGGAATTTGTTGGGACACATGGTCTTGGAGGAATGCATTTCTATCGATCCAAAAAGTGTTGAATCGATCAAGAATATATGACCTCCCACTAACAAGAAGTATTTGCAATAATTCTTTGGAAAAATAAAATTTATCACGATTTATCCCAAATTTCGTCAAAAAGATCAAACCCATGAATGTCTTGCTTAAGAAAGATGTCACCTTTAGATGGGATAAAAATAGCATGAGATCCTTTGAATAAATTAAAGACGTTATCACCAAGGAACATGTCCTAGTCAACCCTAACTACTCTCGTGACTTCATAATTTTCTCATTCACTTCTCAAGACATTATAGTTGGAGTGTTGTTATAGAAAAATAAGGATGACTATGAGAAACCAATTACTTTCATGATTAAATCCCTCATAAATGCAGAATTGAACTACTCCATCACTGAGAAGCAAGCTTATGCCCTTGTCAAATCCCTTAATCACTTTAGAAGTTATATCGGGTACAACAAGATCAAAGCTTATGTGCCTTATCCTGTCGTAAAAATGTTCTATCACAACAAGATTTCCTAGGAACTAGGGGAAAGCAGGTGTCCAAAATCCAAGCATATTATTTAGAGATAAAACCCACCAATACTATCAAAGGGAAATGTCTAGACCAAATGTTGACTGAGAGCAACAATGAGGCCATAGGATTAGGAGAGAATGAACAAGTCAATGTGATAGTGAGTGAATTAGAACATGATGAGTGGTATGCGGACATTATCTACTACCTAAAGAACCTTTCATGCCCTGACCACTTAGTAGAGCACAAGAAGAGAGTCTTGAAGTTGAAATCCATGAAGTATTTCTTGACCCAAGATGGTCTGGGTTGGAAGAACCTTGATGAAATCATCCTTAAATGAGTGAATAAATATGAAGCGAACCATTTGATTAAGGAACTCAATTTAGGGTATTGTGGTGGTCACCTTTTTTCTCATACTACCGCACATAAGATCCTAAGGGTAGGATATTATTGGCCCATGTTGTTCACTGATAGTCATCGTCATGTCATATAATTCCAACCTTTCCAATTCTTCATAGGAAAACATTGACTCCATGTGTTTCCTTTGAAACTATTCATTGTTCAAGCTCCTTTTCAATAATGGGGTCTAGACCTCATTGGTGAATTCAAGGATAACTCCAACAATGGATATCATTGGGTTTTGACTGCTATATATTATTTCACTAGATGAGTAGAGACCATCCCAATGAAAAATGGAACCGAGGAAGTTGTCATGAGTTTCCTCGATGACTTGATCATAACAATATTTGGTACCCCTGCCAAGATTACTACTAACAATGCTAAATCCTTTATCTCCCTTGCATTGGTGTAATTTTGTTTCAATTACGGGATCGTCTTATACCACTCTTCCAACTACTATCCCTAGGGGAATGGATTAGCAGAATTGAGTAATAAAAACAATATGAATATTTTTATCAATATTGTAGGGGAAAACAAGAAGGCATGTGATAGTAAGATCAAGTACGTCTTGTGGGAAGATCACATTGCAACAGAGAATTCCACAAGAAATACCGCGTTTGAGCTTGTATATGGATTGGAAGCTAAGTTTCCCATCAACCTCCAAATTCCTACCCTTTGTTTCTCACAACAATAGATGACTGATAAGGAGGCTCTGCAAGGAAGAATCGATCAACTAGTAGAATTAGATGAATCTAGGAGGACTTCTTTGGATCAAATGACACACAACCAAGAGAAAATTGAGGGAATATTTGATTGCAAAGCAACATATAGAGTATTCAAAGAAGGAGACAAAGTGATATTGTGGGATAAAATAAGGGAGAAATCAAGAATGCATAAGAAGCTAGATATCATGTGGACTGGACCCTACAAGATTGTAAATGAAGCAGGTCTCAGCTCATTCAACTTGGCCACGCTTGAACAAGAAAGGCTAAATTTACCTGATAACATAAGCCCTCTCAAAATTTATTTCCTTGATCGAACATGACTGACATATATTAGAGTAGGTAGGTTAGAGTAGGCATTTGCATCATGCATTGCATTGTATGTGTGTTGCAACATGCATATCATGGTAGTGTAGTTGCATCTTGCTTGGATTTGCATACATGCTTATGATTTACATATTATTTTATTGCATCATTTCATATTTCTATGTTACATTATTATGTTTTTCATACTCGTATTGATGTGTTAGAACAAAAATGTCAAAAAAAACATTATTTTCAAGTTTTTCTCTAGATTTTTTATAGTTAGCATATTGTCTCATATGAATAAGGGGTGAGTGCACCACCTCTGATACTCTGAAATTTTTCATGAGAATGTGTAGGCATAGGTCATACCAAGAGATGTTGATGATATCATGTGCTCTACAGTGAGCACATGTCCCCATGTAGGTGCTATATATTACCCCCCCAGTCTAGGGGTAACTAAGGAGATCATGTCTTGAGTCTGCAAGTAGCATACATGGAGTAACGAGAGTCAGATTGACCAGCAAAATGCACATTGTCCCTCTTATTCATGTTGATCACCACTCATCGCCAATAGTAGAGCAACATCCATTACATCAAGTTTGGATCCCAGAAGATAGTGGGTATTTCTTCATGAGGTAACAATTATGGTGTCATGGTAAGTGTCACTTTAATATTTGAATAATTTGAGCATGTTGCAAAGAATCCTTTCTTGATTATGGAATGTTTGCTTGGAAATTATACCTTTTTCCTAATTTCACCTTGTTGGTTGTCATTATGTCCTAGTAAGTTGGTCACCCTTAGGAAAATGGTTACTATTGGGTAGTTCCTTGAAGGGTCATCGTACCATTCCCATTCATACTTACCGTTTTACACACTTCTTCCCCTCTGTTTCCTTATCTTTTTGGTTCTTGGGTTCATTGACCCCGAGAAGGGATTGTACCTCATTTCATGGGAAGAAGGGGATAAAGTCCCAGAAGTGTTGTAGATGGAAAAAGTTAAAATCCAATCATGATCCTTCCAGATTCCCTCTCTAAGGTCCTAAGAGCAATGAAACACTTCTCCATAAAAAAAAAGGACCTTCTAAACATATAATTAATAAATATCCCTCTTGTTGAGGAAATACATTTTGTGGTGTCTCTTACTTTCCATTATATATTGCACTCTATGTGTTTCTATCTTCAAGTGGCATTGTCGTAATACTTACTTTCCATTGCACATAGTACTCAATTTTTCAGACCATAATAAATTAAAGGCGATGATAAGGCTTGGAAAAATTTTGCATCACGGATGAAGGGAAGCACACCCTCCACGAAGGTACCCATAAATGAGACAATATGAACCCTTGTATGTCAAGAACCCCATGGCTAGAAGTCTTTCTCCAATCCACCTCATGTTCATTATATGACTTAGATGGGGTCTTCTTGGGAAACATTCCTTGACTTTGAAATTGGTCTACCTAATAGGGCACCTTGACACCCCTCACATACCTAAATTTGGTAAAGTTTATAAGGTCTTTGAGAAGTTGTTTAATTTGAAAAGGGGGATTTGATGCACATGTTTGGGTGGTTCTCTTATTATATGTGTATTACTTGAAATGATTCATATGACTTGTGGAACCTTGGAGGCCATACTTGTTCGTCTTTGCAGTACCTTGCCTTGTGAAATCTATTCGTGAAGGGATTATGCCACTTGGACCCTCATAGAGGCTTGTAAGCCCATGAGATGGATGTTAAACCCCACGTATGGGGCACCATTGATGATGAGAATTGCACATGGAAGATAAAGGAAGTTGCCTTTGGAGTCATCCTAACATCATTGGAGGTTGAGCTTGCACCCTTCTCCACTTGGGTGTTGGCCTTTAGAGGCCTAGGACGTCATCCCTCAAGCCCTTGATGTCACTTTTGGGATAGGATTTGATGGAGCATGAGGTGATTTGACAGGAGGAGTCCATGGAATGAAACTTTGACACTTGATATCATGACACATGGCCTTTGGAGGCTCAATTTTCCACCATTTCATCCTTAGCATCACTCTCATGAGCACTATGTCACCCTTCTAGGGAATGACATCATATTATTGGGGTTTATTTTGATGTAAAATTTGATATTTTGAATTTATGTAAAGACAAAGTGAGAGGTCGACCCCTAATTGTAGAGACATGAATTTTCGTTGAAGTCTTTTGATATTGCTAGGGTTTCCATATATATATGGCTAGCAAATCATTTCATTTTTATCACAACTTCTCACCTTTTGTGAGAGAACACATCTTAAATTTTCTCCCTTTTAGGGTTATTGGCTCTTTTACCTTATGCGCTATCTCTTGGAGGTCAAGTGTGGATGCTTCTTTGCTGATTTTTGGATGGTATTGCTGCAATTAGGGTTTATTCTTGTCATATATTGGTGAAGTAAGTAAATTTATGCAATTTTATCTTATGTTATTAATGTTTCATGCTGAATTTTACTTGTTCATATTGAAGATCTTGCTTGGTAAAACCCTAAGAGAGGAGAATAAGTGCTTCCTCCTCTCACAAGGTTAATTTCATCCATAGATTTGTAAAGGAAATCCTACCTAGGGTTAGACTTCTAAAGTCCTAAAGTGATAGCACTTTAGGATTTTAGCCCTAGACTCTTGATTGTTGACCTAGGTGAAGCTACAAGAAGGGGAAAAAAAAATCTAGGGCCCAAAATTTCTTGCACCCTAGAATTTCTCCTCCTTGAGATTTAATCTCTAAGGCCCTAATGTGATAGCACCTTAGAGATTGATTCCTACCCTTGGGTTGCATCTATATCAATTTCCAAGACTAGTTGTGTTTGTTGTTTTACAAGACTCCATAGCCCTAAGACACTAATGATTAAAGCTCTCTTGTGTTGAAAGTGATCAAAAAACTCTTTATTCTCAATCTCTCAAGTTATCTACTAACTTTGCTAACACTAACTTGAGCTAATTTGATTGCAAAATTTTTGTTGTTGCAAAAGTTTGCTACAACCATCTTAAAACACTTTTATTTGCTGCATACATTGATTAAAAGGTGGTTTAACTTGCCATAAATTGCATCTAAAAATTGTGTAATGTTTTATTGAGTTTGTGCTAAATCTCTATTATCAATTGTTTCATTTTTTAGTCATATTTATTTTTTTTGTTACAAACTTGCACTTATTGTCATAAATTGTTATACTACTACAAATTTGTACCAGCTATAGCTAATTATCATTTTCTAGTGTCCTATGAGGTTTTGATTGCAAGTTTATACTTGTAAATCAATCATATATGCTATAAGTGTTCTTGTTCTAGGAAGGTACTCAAACATCTACATACCTCATCCATTTCACAGACCTAGACTTCTCATTATGTGATGAAGAGAGGGGGAGATAGGCTTGGCTAACAAACTTGCTACTTTGATCCCTTGAGGTCACCGATGAAGCTTCCCCTATGGTGGACCTCCTCCATCACTAAAAAAAGGGGATTTATTACTAAGGTGAAAGTGATAGGATATCTCATAGTTACACAAGATTTGGTGATCTTGTGTTGGGCTTTGCACAACTACAAATCGTACGATAACACGATGTACATGAATTGGTCTACAAATATCTTGAAACCATTTTGTTGACCTTCGTCTTGAACAATCTTGTCCATTCTAAAACCATAAGAGGTTTACCTTGTTGATCAATTGTGTTCAATCCTAAATGCTCAAAATGATTAAACTGACAATACACGATGAGATAAATCAAGTAGAATTGATATCTAAAACATTTCAAAGATGAAAACTTGATAAATTGATCATGTGTGACATTGAACAAATATTTAGAGTAAGTAAACCTTTATTTCTATGTTATTATAAGAATAAACCCCAAAATTGATTCATCAATAGTGTAATCATTATCATATCCCATTATCAAGAAAGAAATTTCAATGACCTCTCTGGATAAAGATGAGAAAACTTTTCTTGAAAGAGGTAAGGTTAACTTAGGACTGTTTGAATTTTCCAGTAATAGCTTCACCAATAAATTATATTTTTTTTCAATTCATAAGGACTTGAATTGTGTGCTTAGAGATTCTTCATCAAGGGGTGTTTGATTATTTGGAAGTAGTAGCATTTCATATATTTCATCTAAATTATTAGGGATAATCACTCGAGAACCATCTGTAGACATTACAAATCTTTGTGTTGGATCATAAAGTCTCGAGCACATTAAAATAAATTCATGAAAATGAAAAGTTGATGGAATGGTTGCTTGCCACATAAGGCCACATTCCCGAGTCGGAAAAATATCACGGGCATCATACTCTAAATTGTTGATAAGTTCCTTGACAAATTTCTTAAGCGCTCTTCACAGTAAGTTTAGGTTCAAAGATATATTTGTCTCTATCAATCAAATGGTTGGGATCAAGGTTTTTATAATGGGTTGTGAAGGGATAGAAAGTTTCCCCCTCAAGGCCATGGTTTCTTACAGCTCAAATATACACCTCTTTATAATTTATAGAGTGATGGATCAAATATAATAGATTAAAAAAGGAGAGGTGATAGTACCCATCTACATAATTTTTTTAGATTTGGATGCCAGATTTATTTCTTGCAAATTCCATGACAAGTCAATTAAACATATTGTTAATGTAGGCAAAAATATCTAGTTACTCATGCATTTAAGTGTCAACCTGGGGTCTGATTATTTCTAAAATAATGTGCATTATTTATGCAGATTTAGGATTCATTATTGCCTTGCCTATTTATAATTATTTCTACTTTTTTAAAACAAAAGAAAAGGATGTATTCCTATTTAAGAAAAAGGGTTGTAAACATGATTGTAAATATTTATCGAAAATGTAAATTACAAAAATCAAAATTCTATCAGATTATAGTCAAACATATAAGACTAATTCTACAAAATGACACAATGATTTGCTACAATAAGAATTTATTAACAATTCTCCTTCATCTTATTAGAGGACAACTAACTATAGCATAGAATTAATTTACAAGTATTGAAATCTAATTATCCACAAATGTCACTTGTTCTTCCAAAGTGGGCCATGTCTCCTTTGAAACAGAGTACTGAGAATAAACACACACATGGACACAAAATGGAGAAGAATTGTTTCTATATAGAAAAAATATATATATTAGTTACTTTATTATCACCTCTCTATCTTTCATGAGGAGCACTATCTCTTATTTATACACATGAAAATTCCTTCGAGCTAGGTAGTTGTAACAAAGTTTAAATGTCTAGCTACAAAATTGTTAATTTCTCTAGGAATTTGCAGATTCATGTCTTGGGTTAACAAACCAATTACTATTTTCAGAATTGTATTCAAGACCCATGGTTGAGAGAAGAATAAAGTAGTAGTTTGTTGAGCCCTAATACTGAGCGCATATGTTGTGTTGGTTACTAGATTGTAACATTATGTAGCATATTTTGTTAAACTTCCCAATGGTTGCATTGATTGTTGATCCCATCTCATATTATGTTCCAAGTTATGTTGTTGTTGTCTATTATCCATCATATCCCCACAAATGCCTTCACAAATATCGAAACATCCCACCATTAATCTGTACACATGGAAAAATGACTGGCAGTATGTGATTACTTTTAAGTTCAATAATCAAAGAAAACTCTATCAAAAATCCCCTTAATTACCTTGTTACATGTAAACCTTGTCTCATCCTAATAGTGTATCAAATATCTAGGAAAACTAAGGAAAAAAGGATAGTATAAGAGATAAAGAGATAAATATGGATGATAAAAGCTAAGTTCAAGAATATGCCAAAAAAAAGGAGTCGTTGTCTCCCCTAGATTGATATTTTTACATGTCCCTTGTGCAACTAATTCCTTACTCTATTGGTTCAACTAATTCCTTACTCTATTGGTTCAAGGAGACATGCATGCACATTGCTCTAATTGAAAGTCATATGGCCAAATTTTGTAGCACCATAATATCCTAAATTGTGTTCCATATCATCCCAATTTGCAACTTTAATATATTCATTGTACTATTTCACAGCCTTCTAATAAGATGTAGAACACCATAAAAGGGGGTAATGAAATATTAACAAAATCCAACGAGTTCCATAGCGCTTCAGTGAGATCAAATAAAGTGTTTCTCAAGCTAATGAGATATTAAAAATAGGGCATTCCATATTATTTGAATTTTTGAAGACACAAGCCCACTATAGGCCTAGAGGCTTCCCATGATTAATGGTGGCTTGAAGAAGCTCCAAATTGGGAAATCATCCATTTCATTTGATCCTTTCTTTGTAAAAAGGTCTAATTTGTTGCATGAAAAAGGTTAAATTTAGTTGTAGAACTAAAATGAGTTTCTCTTTGCTCAGCAATATTCTTCTTTCATGGATGGGTGCCTTTAATTAAGTGTAATGACACGAGATATTTCAATTTCTCAATGGCCCTTCATTGTTTTTTTCAACTTAGATATCCCATTACTAGCATATCTTTATTCTTGTCATTATGTGTTTGAAAAGTTCACAAGTGATTGTATTATTGGTCATTATATATTAAACAATTAATTTTATTTTTTATCAATTGTCTTAATAAAAAAATACAAATAATGAGAAAAAAATGAGATTGTTCATGAATTCATCCACATGCACAACATTGTGATGAATGCAGTATTGAAAACTCTAATACCACAATTGTAATGGTTATCAAATACTCTAGAACTATAATTTTAATGGTCATCAATTTTAATGCAAAGAATTTAGCACCAAAATTAACATGCGATTGTATTAGCGATCATCAAATATTAAACTACTAAAATCATTATATTTTTAACAATTGTTCAAATGAAAGATATAGATAATGAGGAAATAAAATGACACCATTCGTGAATTCATCCATATGTGTGACATTGTAATGAATGCATTAATAAATACTATACTACTACAATTTAAATGGTTATGAATTTTAAGACAAAGACCCTACCATCAAAATAGACTTGTGATTTCGTTGTTAGTCATCAAATATTAAACAACGAAAATTATTTTATTTTGAACAATTGTCCAAATGTAAGATAATGAGGAAAAAAAATGACATTGTTCATGAATTCATCCACATGTGGAACATTGTACTAAATGCACTAGTGCACAGTCTCGTACCACAATTTTAATTGTCATGAAAAATTATAGTAACACAACTTTAATGGTCATCAATTTTAATACAAAATATATAGTATCCAAATTGACATGTGATTGTATTATTAGTCATGTAATATTAAACAACTAAAATTATTATACTTTTAACAACTAGCCCTAGGGGTTAGCTCAACTTGTTGTCACTATTGTTGTTGGACATTTAGCTAGTTCTATGTCAGCAAGTGTTTGGTTTGAATCCCCTTGGCTTATGTTTAGCAAACTATGTTGATAGATCTACTAAGGATGTCATTCATGAATGTGGGGAAGCGTCCCATTGATTTCCTAACAATATTTTCCTCCACATGCACAACATTGTAATGAATGCGCTAATGAAAAGTCTAGTAATGTAAACTCTAGTGGATTACCAACATCATAATTTAAAATTGAAGTCTCCAAATAATTAATAGATAGCATATTAGAATCCATAATAACAATAATAGAGTATAATCCATAACATCCACAACTTAAATGTTTAAATAAAACATGTACATCTCACTCTTCTTTGCCATCACCCTGAATCTATTCCTTTTGTGGAATGATAACATTGTTGTTCTCGAAAACATGACTTGATCTCAAATCGTGTCTTATTACAAACCACTAATCCATATCCAACACATTTGGGTAAAAAACACTTGTATGTAGTGTTTTGTAAAAATGTAATGCTCTAAGTTTCCTTTCATACCATGATTTTTTGGATTTAATACATTTTAGTCTACTATCACAATGTTTATTGGCATTACTCTAGTCAAAGGTATCCCACCACTTGCACCTAAAAATAACACATTCGAAAGAAGAGAAATCCACTTGTAGGATTGCCTATATATTTCCAACATAGCCTAACTTTCCCTCTATTTTTTATGATTACAATGGCTAGCAAACAAATATTGGTTGAACTCAACCTTCACTCCACAATCAAGTGTGACATGTCCTTCATATGCCTCCTTAGTGTGAAAATGATGCCCATATGCCCACATAKATGGGAGTGAAAAAACATGTAAACATGCAAACAAAGGATGATGCCATATGCCTACAAGCCCAAGCAATAACAACATAATACATGTTTCACATATGTTATTCGGAAAATCCACAGTAGGTATCATTTCGTCGTCGACGTTTCGAATCCGAAACGTCGACGACGAAATGATACCTACTGTGGATTTTCCGAATAACATATGTGAAACTCCTCACCACAGAAGCTTGAAAACAGCAATAATACATGTTATCAACCATACATKAAAACATTGATGTACATATATTACTATAGAGTTGATGCACCTGGTCCCTATGTTTAGTGCATCTTCTTCACYGCACAGGTAATGGCTAGACGACTCATATTTTTCTATAATCCAACTAGCYTCCCATTTGTTAGGACAGATCATTAGCATRTTTTCTTTTAAATGACTAGGATAAGGCATGATTCTATTGTTTATCTATTTGAATTATTTCATTTCAYTGTCCCATTTTCTTCTCTTCTCTTCATCAACACAACCTAGGGTCATGTTGCATCTGCATTATACAAAACAAATTTATTAATGACTTTCATTTCTAAATTTGTTGATGTACGTGTAAGTGTTTTTATCTAGATATTATTTTATAGGTAAAGATACTTAAACTTTTAATCTATCAACCATGGCTCTCTTAATTCTTGTGAGACACAAACATTGTTTGTGCAGGACGGTAGCTTGGATTGACTGTTGAATGGATGTTAAGCATGAAAACTACAAATGACTCTAAGCATGAGCACAAACTTCTAAGTAATGACTAGGGATTTTGGAACTCGGAGTTGGGGTTTGCTTTTGAGCTCAGGTTGGCTTCCACAAGGGTCAAGGTTGAGAACCTTGGCCCAACTCTTGGCTAGGGCTCAATTCCAACACTAGTCCACAAATCAAATCAAATATAAATAAATTAAAAACAATTGTTGCAAATCATCAAACTACTAATTAACATAAACTTATAAATTCTAGCAAAAAAGAACCTAGCATTTAGAAATTACCCATGAGATTTCTAAATTAGATACTCTCATAAAAACGATAGAAATCAAATTAAAAAAAAACCCACAATTAAAGATATATTATATAGTTGAGAATTAAATCTGAAAGTCATTTAACAATTAACCATTCATCTAACTTGAGAATTTACATATGAAAACATAGACTAAGACATAAAAACGCATAGGAAAATTGGTACCTTGAGTGGGCCCTTGCTCCAAGTGCCAAAAGCCTCATAATAACTCAACACACACACTCACAACTTATGCAGCGTGAAAATCATGACTTGGCTTTATTCCACACATAAAATCGAGAGTTTCAAAAGTTCAGTTTAATAACACCATGCCTATCTCCCTACCCTCTTGGGCCAAATACAATATGTATACAAGAAGGAATCGAATCCCATGAAAAACAACTAGATAAACAAAGCAGAAACTGAAAGTATGCGCCCAACTCAATCCAAGCAATGAGAGGGCTCGATCCAAGCTCATGTGGAAAATGTGGGTGAGGAATAACTCATCCAAAACAACAATGGAACTTCCAGGTGCGTCCAATATACCCAGGCAGCGAATGGGAGCAAGATCCCATCCAAATATGCTCCAAATGAGCTCCACGATACACAGAAATGGTTATCCATGGAAACAATAGCTCCAACGACTCCCTGAAATGGAAAGATGAAGTAATGGAAGCCACAAACCATAAGATTCTCCTCATATCGAATTTTCTTCTCAAGATCCTTCAAAACCAATGTCTTAATACCTGGAGCTCATATTATTAAGCTGAGGAAAGAGCCTACACTTTGATTGGATACAGATTGGTCTACATCTATGTTGGAATTCTAAGATCCCTCTTTCATTTTTAACTTTGCCTTGAGTGACTTGTTTTTCTTTCTTTCTTTCCTGAGTTCTTCTAATGCATTGATTAGCTCTGCTCTGAGATCAACTTCGCCTTCTTCTTCATAATCATCTTCTACTACCTAAAGAGTACACATTCTGAATCACTGTCACTGTCATTATTCTCCTCGTCTAATGAGGAATTGTCCTCCTTTGAGTAGAAACTTTTCCTAAAGAATTTATTTTTGTTTCTTCTCTTGTTTCCATTTTGATATTTATTTTCCCTTTTAGAAACGTATTCTTCATCACTATATTTATTCATGTGAGGACATTTAGAATCAAAATTACCAATACTACCACAATTAAAACATTTCAATGGAAGCATACATTTATACTTGTCGGGTCCTTTCTTTAATCTCCTTA
>ML813534.1:60110-74476 GCA_009831015.1 Picea engelmannii | reverse complement strand
TTTACATCAATGACAACCAACCTTAATCAACAATGATGTTTCACTAGTATTGGTGCCTTGTAAAGGCTTTGCACTAAGGTTCTAGATTGTGTGGTAACATTTTGGCACCGTTGTCAAGGATAATTGAGTCATTCTTCTTGGAAATATGAAGTCTATGCTTTAGCATTCATTGATTAGTATACATCAAATCCTAATATAGTGTACTCATCTGGCAACTCCACAACAAGATAACCCAGTAGTTGGAATTTCCAACCAAAGAACCTTTCGTAGGTATGTTGATCCTCCAAATTTATATAAGAGAAGAGTTACAAAAGGTTATCATGTGATAATAACACTCTTTAGCAATAATCCAATAGTAACTCAAATGGATTTACAACCATGGGTTACCAATGCCTACAAGGCATTAGAAATGTCTGTAATTCAAGGTTAACCTCATAACATGCCTGATAAATTTGAGAAGTGGTTACGAAATGTTTTTGGCAATAATGTCATTACTTCTCAAGATCACTTGTCCTCCTTCTATAATACTCTTGGTATTCATCCTATTCCTAATGAAATCTATGTAGTTATGAAACTATTTTCATTATCTTTAGAAGACAATGCAAGGTCATGGTTTAATAGTCTTCCTGAAAAAAGGTATCAAATATTGGCAAGCCTTCCATGATGCTTTTATGAAAAGATGAGCCATAATAAAATATGGTAGATTGTTGTAATCCAATTCCATGAAATCAAAAGAAAAGATAATGAACCTATGAAGAAATTTGACCAAAGGTTTGAAAAACTTGTGGAACAAATTCCTAATGATATCAAACCAAGAGATGGTGCCACCCTCTTACAATAGATCAATGCATTTGATGGAAAAATTGGTTTCATGCTAAGAGACAAATTGAGAAAAAACCTTGAAGAAGCTAAAGAATGGGCTACCAAGATTGAAGAAAATATGTTAGCTTACAAGGTAGAACCTTTTAGTGCGCCAAGAGCTAAGGTTGAGGCCAAACCTAGGGCTATGAATACATTCGATCCCATTCTTAATGCAATGATGGCCCTTGGAAAAAAAAATGACTAAATGACTACCGAGATTTTGAACTCCCAAGACAATATCATGGATAGGTTAAGCATTTTGGAAAGTGAAAAGGGTCAACCTTAAAATCCTCATCCTAGACCTCAGCATAATAACAATTAACAACCCCGAGGAAAACAAGGATGGAATAGGAATATGCCTCCTCCTTAGTAAAGAGTTCATAATACCTTGGCCAATTGTGATATGATTAACCAGAAAGAGAACCCTTGGTGTTTGCCTTGTAATGAGTGTCATAGAGAATGGGAATTCCCTAGAAATCAATTCCATGAGGGAGGTGAAGATCCTAATAGTTATGAGCATATGAATTGAGTTGAAAATATGGATCCTATCTACATTATCCCTAGATAAACCTACATTGTTATAAGTGAGAAATTGGAACAAATCAATAAAAGGAGTAGAGATGTTGCTAAGATATCTAGGTTAGAGATGTTAAATTTCATGGATGAAGAATCCAAGGACAGTCTTAGGAAATAGAAGTATTTTCAATATTCTAGAAGAAATAAAGAACCTAAAGCTTCTCAACCTAATGACTTTCAACCTCCTCTTAGAAAATGGACTAGATACCCTTTACCTTTGGACACCAACCCTACTCCTCCATCAACATCACATAATAATGATGATTTACAATTGAATGTTGATGTGATCAATATTTTAGCAAAAATCAATGTTCATATACCTCTCTCTAAATTAATCAATATCCCATCACAAATGGATAAAGTGAGAAAACTCCTTACTATGGAAGATGAATACCCTCATGTTGTATTGAAAACTATGGATTATGATAGAAATAATGGAGGGTGTGCACCTTTCTTTATCACCTTGGTAGTGAATAATCTCCTTCTCTGTAATTGTATGTTAGATTATGGGGCTTCCACTAATGTGATATCTTTAAAGGTCATGAATGAATTAGGGTTGAAAACAACAAGTCCATACATGAATATATGTTGGATTCATTCAAAAGTGATAAAGGTATGTGACCTAATTAAGGATCTTAAGGTTTACCTAGATATGTATCCTGATATCTCCATCTTGATGTATGTTGTAGTGATAGATGTGCTCGATGCTTGGGGAATGTTATTGTACTATAAAATGGGATGCAACATTGGGTGGTAGTGTCCAAATGGACTTATCTTATATGACCATCCTAGCTAATGATGGAACCTTTATCACTCTATATAGGAAACCCATTGTGAAGCACCAAGTTGAGGATCATAATATCCTTGTAAATGAATTAGATTGGAGTGATGATGAATTTGAAATATAAATTCTTATGAATTTCTTAATGCCAAGAGAAGAACATCATTATAGGAAACCTTATGAAAATTGTAAGGAACATATCATTCCTTAACAGGTTTCCACTAATCTTGATTATTCCCAATACTTTTCCATTTTTCCATTTGCATCTAAGGATAGTATTGATGATGTTTTTCCACCCAAGAATGAAGGTGATAAGCAAACCTATGCCCTGGTACAACTGAAGAGTCAAGAATATGATAAAAATACAAAGGGGTGAGCTTTAGCCAAAGAGATTACACAAGAGTGAACAAGAATAGTATGATGAATGGCATTCAGACATAATGTATTGTTCACAAGATATATCATATTTTTACCATTCAATTGATATTGAAGAGAATATTTTGAAAGGAAGTATTGATCGACTCATAGAATTGGATGAGCCTAGAAGGCATTATTTTGATCAAATGAAAATGAATCAAGATAAAACCGTAGGTGTATTTGATCATAAATCAAGACAAGGACAACTTGAAGAAGGAGATATTGTACTCCTATAGGACAAGAAAAAGGAGAAGCCATGTATTCATAATAAGTTTGGTAGTATTTGTCTTGGTCCTTATAGAATTGAGAGAAAGTTTGGGATTAACTCATTTTACTTAGCCAACCCGGATGGAGATAAGTTGCCTTTGTCGATTAATGGATAACTTTTCACACCTTATTTTCCAACTGGCACTTAATTTTGTTAGCCATGTTTTAGTTTAGGGTAGTTGTAGGCCATGTTGTGTGTTTATTTTCATGCTTTTCATATATATATATATATATATATATATATATACACATATATATATATATGTATGTATGTATGTATGTATGTATGTATGTATGTATGTAAGGAGAATCCATGTATTCATAAGAAGTTTGGTAGTATTTGGTCGTCCTTATAGAATTGAGAGAAAGTTTGGGATTAACTCATTTTACTTAGCCAACCCAGATGGAGATAAGTTGCATTTGTCGATTAATGGATAACTTTTCACACCTTATTTTCCGATTGGCACTTGATTTTGTTAGCCCTATTTTAGTTTAGGGTAGTTGTAGGCCATGTTGTGTGTTGCTTTTCATGCATCTTGAGTGTGTTTTCTCATTTACTTGTTTTTCAATTATTGCTTGATCATATCCATGAATAATTAGTTGCAATTTTATTCAATGTTGTCTATTATATTTGTGTGTGTGTGTGTGTGTGTGTGTGTGTGTGTGTGTGTGTGTGTGTGTGTGTGTGTGTGTGTGTGTGTGTGTGTGTGTGTGTGTGTGTGTGTGTGCATGTACATGTACATGTACATGTACATATACATATGAATATACATATATCCATGTGTACACACACACACACATATATATATATTGTAGGTCATGTTGTGTGTTGCTTTTCATGCACCTTGAGTGTGTTTTCTCATTAACTTTTTTTTCAATATATTGCTTGATCATATGCATGCATAATTAGTTGAAATTTTATTCAATATATATATATAAGGAAAAGAAATTGATTTTATGGTTTTACTACCCTTTTATCTTTACCTTTCATCTACTAGGGGGACTGTATCCCCTTGCTCAATTTTACTAATGGTTTTATGTTAGAATGTAGCATAATTTTTCTAGGTTTGATGCAGAGTGTAGACCTTGGAGTTCCAGATATTCTTGAGGTTCTCATGCACTCTACAGTGAGCACATATCCCCATTTTGGAGCCAAATTTTACCCTCTCACTTCTAGGGGTAACTAGATGAAAAAAAATCTATGCGATTTGCACACAGCAATTTCGATGATGACATTCTGGATTCTCCATAGACAGTTTCCCATAGATTTATTCCATTGCATGTTCAGCTCACTCACATCATATGACATGGTGCATGACACACTAAGGTACCTTGTTTTGATACTTCATATCAAGTGATAATGTCAATGTTTTGGGCATGAAAGTAGTGATCATGGGTTCAATTGGATTATGAATCATGATTGTTTGAATTTATACATTTTTCCTTGTTTCACCTTGGTGGTCATTATCATCTCCTAGTCAAATGATGTCACTCTTGGGAAAATTTGTACTAATGGGGGACATTAAAAGGGGTAACATGTCCATATCTCAGTCCATACATAACACATCCCATCTATCCCCTCTTCGTTATCCTATATTTTGGGTTGGTTTTCATATGTCACTATAAAGGTTCATGCCTCATAATCCCCATGAGACGAAGGATATAGAATGCTCAAAGTTGATGCAGCTTGATAAAAAAATATAGAAAGAACAAATGTTATAAGTCAAAATGCACAAGAAAGAAAAGAAATTTATAAAATCCAAGAAAGAAAGAGGAGCATGAGCTCTACCCCCTAGCTAAGAGGCCATCACCCCAATTTCTATGCATTGCATACTAAATAAAATGACTTAGCAAATGAAAATCAAAAGAAAAAAAAGGTTTAATCAATAAAGAAAAAGGAAAATAGGGGCTTGGAAAGACAGTGCTAAAGAAAGGGTAACTCATTTCCTAACTGCTCCCTCATACAAAGGCACTCATGAGGATGACTATCATACATAACCTTTCATGATTATGCCACCAACCATGAAGTAAACCCCAATCCACACCATATTCTATTACACATACTCTTTGATGGGTTTATTGGGACATAATTATTATCCTAGGTACTGGCACACATAATAGGAGGTAATAATGATCCTCCTATAACTAACCTTGTAAAATTGTATAACTTTTAAAGCTAGTGTGAAGTTTGAAGAGGATACTTAATATGATTTATCCAATGGATTTTTCATTGGCATGACTCACTTTATATGTTGTGTTTGACTTGTGTACATGCCTCTAATTTTGGTGGTGCATTGGACTACTTCATCCCCTCCTTGGACGATGGATAGCACATGGCCACTTATTTTATTGACACATTGGTCCTTTGGAGGAAATTGAGGGGTTATTAGCACACTTGATGGAGGTGATCCCTACCACTTGAGAGAGGTTGTTCATGTTGGATCATGTTGTCATTGATGCCACGGGTTTGATTGATTGATGTCAAGTGATTGATTGATGTCAAGGGATTGATTGATACCAAAGGATTGATTAATTTATTGATGATTGATGTCAAATGAACAAATTCTTGTCATAGTGTTACAAGGGAAAAACTCGCTATTGCCAAGGGTAAACCACAACAGACAGGTATGACTACAAAAATCAACTCAATTCCATTGTATGCTATATAAACTAATGTGCAAGATAAGAAAGAGGCCTACCTCAATCCAATGTTAGATGGCGTTCCACCGTTGAGCACTTCAACCCAAAACTTTATACCTGCAATAAGTTTTCAACAAACAAGCAAAGCAAGCATGTAGTGATAATTTAAAGGGGTTATCACATTAGATAGCATAATCCATTAATAAACATTACAAACATGCCCATGGATAATAATCATATATTTGCATGATACCAATAGGATGGGAAAGGAGTATTTCTATTAATAATTGATCAACAGAAGTGTCAACATTATAGACTTCCGTGTCGGCACGGTTCGAAACCAAGAAACCAAGTTCCTTCCAATTGGTCCTCCACCACTTCAATCCTCCACCAAAAGAAAGCTCAAACGAGAGAGACAATGAGGTTCTCTCAACAATAGGGAAAGATATTGGGGGTTGAACACTGTGTTCAGACTTGAGGGACAAAGGGATGCAGACTCAATATGAAGTAATTTCTCCAGAGTAACTTTGCTCTCAAAGTTGAATGTTTTCTCCTCCTTTTTCCATAGCTCGAAATTGTGCTCTTATAGCCTTCAAAATGCAACTGAAGGGTTGAGTCAGAACATTTCCAGTATATGGAAGGCCAAGGATCAGAGATCTCTTGTCGTGAAATGGAAACCCAACTCCATTTTTGTATTTTCTGGCACAAATCTCGATGTACGTGAGCTGTAGTGGAGAAACTTGTGTATACGCTTGTTGTATAGCTTATAGGGTGTGTATATGTGGAAAAATGTATATTTTTAGCTCTGGATTTATCAAAAAGGGATGATAAGTCTGCATAGGGAAATGGAAAAAGGCCTTGTGTGCAAGATAGCAATGGTGAGGAAAATCTTGCTATAAAATATGCCCCTTAATGTGTGAGATCAGAGGAGTATATGCGATGGCCGAAATACATTATGAATAACCTAGGAGTGGAGTGGCACAGAACTAGTTGGACGAACTTGATTGCTTATTACATGTTGTACTAACTTTACATACATGGCTGCCAAGAATACAATGCAGATCCATGCGGAAAATATACCAAATAAGTGTTTGTGGCCATGAATAGGTAGATACAATTGCGGTTATATGTCAAAAGATGTCATAGTCACGAACAAGGCCCATTGAAAACCAGTCTCAAAAATCAATCTGAAGATATCTATATACCATGAAGTACAATCTTATCTCCCATGATCACTAAAGTCGAACAGGTGTTGGTCCAATGAAAGGGAAGCAACAATTTAGGAAAGTTGTGGCCGCATAGTGGTGTCTTCAAGTATTCTACACTATCCACCAAGGGTGCAAGTCTACATCATGTGAATAAAGGAGTTGAGGTCAAACATAATGAGACATCGTTTGATTTCCGGTCATTGAGGTATATCATTAACAAACACAAGAAATCCTACCAATAATGAAAGTAGGTATCAACGCACTGAGTACATTCCTACAAGTGTGAATAAAGGATTCGGTGTTGAACACTTGAGAAATCCGTTGATCAAGAGACATTGATGTATTCCCACTTGTCAATGGTGAGAGAGCCTACCACTAATGACTACAAGCCTCAAGCAACTCATAAAACTCTAGGTCCCATATCCAAAATAGATGAGCTGAAGTCGATGGAAAGAGACTCGCTGAAAGGAGAGCATTAAGGAATCTCTCATCAGTCAGCACGAGGAACAAAGAAGAAGCTTCATGATTTGGTGGAGATCGGACGAAGAACATGTTCACGAACCAATGCCTTGTGCGTCTTTCACGTGTATAAAATGCAATTGGTACACGAAAAAGACCCTCTGAATAGCAGTCAATGATGATAATTGCTGACAAAGGTGAGGAAAACATCAATAAGTCTAATGGCATCAAAGACACTGCACAAATCCCAAAGAGTGAATAGATTTCTTGTCGTCGAACACAAGGGAAACCACCCAGTCAATGAACAATGATGAAATGTTGATTGTTGGGTTCAAGGTCACCTATCGATGATGCAAGTAGGGCCAAGGTGCATAATGAGACCATAGTATCATGTGATTCTGAGACAAACTCAAAGTATGGCCAACATGCAAAGTCAATATTTCTGAGGAGTGGTCGACGTAGGTTGTGAGACTTCCTTTGAACAAGAGAATGAGACATATGGTAGAATCTGACAGCATAGACTCAATGATGTGACTATTAGATGTAGGAGGCATCAATAATGTTCTTTATAGGGACTAGAAGAGTAACCAGTCGGTAGAGAAAACTCTGTAACGAGATTAGCTTCGTAAGGCCATGCTAAAACCCAAAATTATGATGACACAAGGACTCAATAATTTTGTGCTCTCTTCAAAGGCAACACGACTGCTACCAGTTATAATATAGTACTCCCTTCTCGCCCGTCTTTTTTTGTTTTTTCGTAACAAATGAATGCTATGATACAGAGGAGGAAACGAGTGTCGCGAGTAACCAAAACTAGTTCCAGCAGTGGAACGTACCTATGCTTAATGCAAGGAAATGCATGTGGGAGATGGACACTTGGGGTGATGTTTCCTCCAGGGTATAGGGTGTCAAATTGCGAAGGATATAAAGAAGGCTCTTATTGGTTGAGGATGCAAAACTGCTTAGGCAACGTTTTATAATGCAAAGCGAGAACTGGATAAAGACTCAATACTATAAGCAAGGGCATGAGATGCAATCACAACTTGACGCCAAAAAATATCCTTTTTTATGTATTGTAGTCTACTTGGTGTGAAAAAGGGGAAAAACTTCACTCGAAGATCTTTTCTATTTTTGGTAACGAGTCAGAAAAGAGTTTAACTAGGACTCATGACCTTTAAAATCCAAATTAACGAGTGTGAAAGGGACAAATCACTTGGCGATATTTTTGGTTTTTTAGACGAGTTGGAAAAGAGCTTAACTAAGACTCGTTTTGAATATTCTAGGAGCCAAGCCATGGGGGAGGCCCAGGCTCCCATCTGGATCTTCTGTGGAATGTCAATATCTTACAAAGAACTAACACAAGCTTGGGAATACCCAAATCTCTCCAAGTTGAGGAGGACAAAGTGATAACAGAGGTTATCGTCTCCGTGTTATATCGGATAATGTCTCTTCTTGGAAAAGACATAGGTGGAGACATTGAACACCCCACAAGACCATCCCAATCAAAGGGAACCTTGTCAAGACTTGGAGGGAGAGAACTTGGGAAGAGTAAAACTCTCTTTTGTTCAGAAGGTGAAGTAATAGAAATTCTAAGGACATGGCATAGAAGGTATAGAATCAGAATCAGAAGAGCGGGATCGACCAAAAATTGCATTGGCACAACCTCTTCCTAAGACTTGTCACTCTCCAAGAGAAGAGTGGGGTCGATCAAATATTGCATCGATACAACCACTTCCTCAACCATTGGTTGAATAGGATGAGAGACAATAAGGTCAAGAGGTGCATCACCCCAAAAAATAGGAGTGTTGTTGGTCAAAGATTGCATCGACACGACCGTTGGTTGAACAAGATGTGGGACAACAAGGTCAAGAGATGCATCACCCCCGAACATAGGAGAGGTATTGGTTGAATATTGCATCGACACGACCACAGGTTGAACGGAATGTGAGGCAACAAGGTCAAAGGACACATCAACCCCTAAAGGGAAAGGGGTGTCAGCCGAATATTGCATCGACATGTACTGTTGTATCAACCAAAGAAGGAACGGAGTGTTGTGAAACAATAGATCCCTCAGAACCCGAAGGGCCCTTAGGTGAGACCCACGTTTCTGGTATCTCAACAGTAACAGGACACAAACGAGTAAGGTGACTTCCTTCACACATCCTGCAAAGGAATCTAGGCTTATGTCTGAGATGTCTAGGCTTCTCAATCATATGAATTCCCCCAGCATGACTTGCAGTGGCTGGTGACATGCTCCCACCATGACTTGTAGAGGCTAGTAGCAAATCTCCAACATGACTAACAGAGGTTGGTGATGGATCCCCAACATGACTAGCAGAGGTTGGTGATGGATGTGTAGTGTGACTAGCAGTGACCATACATGTGACCCCAGCATGACTTGCAGCGGCTGGTTGTAGGTCTTCAACATGACTCGCAGAGGTTGTCGACCAATCTCCAACATGACTAGCAGAGGTTGGTGATATAATGCCAGTATGACACACAGTGACTGGACTTGTGCCCCCATCATGACTTGCAGTAGCTAGTTGCAGGTCTTCAACATGACTCGCAGAGGTTGTCGACCAATATCCAACATGACTAGCAGAGGTTGGTGATATAATACCAATATGACACGCAGTGACTGGACTTGTGCCTCCAGCATGACTTGCAGCGACTCGTTCAAGGTCTTCAACATGACTCACAGAGGTTGTCGACCAATATCCAACATGACTACCATAGGTTGGTGATATAATTCCAGTATGACACGCAGTGACTGGACTTGTGCCCCCAACATGACTTGCAGCGGCTGGTTGCAGGTCTTCAACATGACTCGCAGAGGTTTTCGATCAATCTCCAACATGACTAGCAGAGGTTGGTGATATAATGCTAGTATGACGCACAATGACTGGACTTATGGCGGTGGTGAATTACAGCATTTGAGACCAAGGTCCAAGGAAAGATTGGTTCTGAGAAATTGCAGGCCAGGAAGGATCCTGGTTTACGCCATGTCCCTATCCAATAGGATAGTATCCTCCTCCATACTGATTCATAAAGGGTTGTAAGGGAATCGACACTGAGGAAGCCACTTGTGAAGAGAAAGTGACATGAAAAGGGTTACTCATGTGAGGATATATGTTGCCCCCAGATGAAAGAACTTTGTGAGGGTGGTTGCCCCTACGACAAAAATAACTCCCCCGGGATGAAACAGCAGAGGGCATACAGAGGTCCACCATGGGAAACGTGTTTGTAGGAACCAGCATGGCAGAAAAAGGATAAGTGGACGGAGTGTAATAAGTAGAATGATTGCATAGTACGGCACTTACTTCTCGGATAGTGGATTTGTAGGAAGGAAGATTCCAAGCTCCTACCGTAAGAGGTGTTTGAAGGATATGACTCCCACCAAATAGAGAGGGATAAGAAGGAGGCATCAAGCCCCCAGACCCAAAACTTGTATTCGCATAAGGTGGTGAGACAGAGGAGGGAAAGTGTGAAGACATATTAGACATACCATGAAAAAAATGATTAGAAACCCAAGGCATTGACTAAGTGCCATAATTCTACATACCATTATAAAAAGCGGACAAATTTTCCCCCATGAACGTCATGGGGGGGGTAGCAGTAAATGAGGGAGCAAATGAAACTCCACTATCCATGATAGTGAAGACTCAATATACACTCCTAAGGTCAACTAGTAGTCAAAGAGCATACCAAAAAGTCAAACAGACAATATGCATGCAAACGGGCTAAAGTGGTTGAGTGGCCTCCCTCGCTAAAGAAGGTATGCCTCATCCAAGAGGGACTTGAAACTCCCTGCTAAAGTTTGGAGGTAACAGAATCAGTTATAGAGGCGGGCTTAACAACCAGTCGGTGAGATCCCCCCAAAGAGGTAATCCTCTATAAAGGCTCTATGATGTCCGACCTCTATCTAAACTAGGATACAAGTAGAATAACCCCTGCAAGTAACCTATGAGATGCCTAAATCAAGAAACTAATAAACCACCATATAATTGATGCATAGGTGAGTAGTCGTAAGTCTGGATCACCGAATGGGCAAGGTAGAAAAGCTCGAAACCTTGAAATCACCGCCTCTCACAGAGGTATGGGTACTAGCAACATCCCCAAATATGAATAAATCCACAGAAATATCTCTGACTCTAGGCGAGTATCCAGGGGTAATCCCTTCAACTAACTTCGCACGGCCTCGTGATTAACTCTAGTGTGAGTGGAGCCTCTTGATATTACCAATTATATAATGGACTTCTCAACTCCTTGTCTCAGACACATATGTCGATTCAATTGCCTTGGAGAAGTTTACTCACAAAATCCTATTCCAAGGCACTAAATCCTAGGCTAGTTTGTGCACCCTAGAAATAAAATCATGACTAATCAATTTTAGTTTAAAGCATAAATTTTATTGGCTATGATTACTCAAGAGGGTATGGAAATGAAACTCATGATGTTATGACTCTACAAAAGATAAATATGAATATAATGCAAAGTCTACCTTTAACTTTTCAATGAAGGATATGCTAATAAAAATAGTGCAATTTTCAATCTCAACTCTGCAATTCAGAAGTAAAATGAAATCTTTTGCTAAATGTACTAAGCTAATGATAAAGGTTCAAAGACAAAAACGTTAACCAATGCAAAATGCCTATTTTTTGTATTTTCAATATATTAAAGAGAAAATGCATGGACTGAAAAGCAACCTGATATATAAATTCTATTGTGTATAAACGAAATAACTCAAGAAGAATACCAAGAAGCCAAGAAAACAACCCAGGGTTCAAGGACAAACCAAAAAATGAAAAACAATGAGAAAGACTATGCCCATAAATTCAACTCCCAATGGGCTTCCTGTCAATCTAGTGAAGCTCAACAGGCACTACATAGACCTAAGAAGGCTCAACAACCATTAAAACTCACCCAGCAGTCACTAAACCAAGCAAACAAGTAAGGAAAAGTGGTAAAGTGATTGTTCAGGAGAATAGTGTGTATATACGCAGCTTGCAGAGAAACGGAACGCATGTGTACGAGACTGTCAAGGAAAAAGGAGCATACAGGATTTAAAACAAGGCTAGGCAAGGGAAAACAGGATGAAAACTCAGACTCATAGTGAACAGAATATCCCAAGCAATGATACGACAAGAAACACAAATGAAAAGGAGAAATGTAAGAAGAAAAAGTACTTCAACCCTTAGAAGGAAGATCTATCCCCAGTGGAGTCGTCATTTCTGTTACGAGGGAAAAACTCTCTATGGACAAGGGTAAACCACAACAGAGAGGTATGACTGCAAAAATCAACTCAATTCCATTGTATGCTATATAACCTAATGTGCAAGATAAGAAACAGGCCTACCTCGATCCAACGTTTGATGACGTTCCACCATTGAGCAATTCCACCAAAACTTTATACCTGCAATAAGTTCTCAACAAACAAGCAAAGAAAGCATATAGTGATAATGTAAATGGGTTAGCGAATTAGATAGCATAATCCATTAATAAACATTACAAACATGCCCATGGATAATAATCATATATTTTCATGATACCAATAGGATGGGAAAGGAGTATTTCTATTAATAATTAATCAACAAAAGTTTCAACATTACAGACTTCCGTGTCGACACGGTTTGAAACCAAGAAACCAAGTTCCTTCCAACTCAGCCTCCACCAAAATCAAGCTCAAAGGAGAGAGACAATGAGGTTCTCTCAACAATAGGGAAAGAGATTGGGGGATGAACACTGTGTTCAGACTTGAGGGACAAAGGGATGCAGACTCAATATGAAGTAATTTTTCTAGAGTAACTTTGCTATCAAAGTTGAATGATTTCTCCTCCTTTCTCCATAGCTCAAAATTGTGCTCTTATAGCCTTCAAAATGAAACTGAAGGGTCGAGTCAGAACGTTTCCAGTATATGGAAGGCCAAGGATCAAATATCTCTTGTCATGACGTGGAAACCCAACTCCATTTTTGTATTTTCTGGCACAAATCCCAATGGTCATCATAATTTTGGGTTTTAGCATGGCCTTAGGAAGTTGATCTCATTACAGAGTTTTCTCTACCAACTAGTTACTCTTCTAGTCCCTATAGAGAACGTTATTGATGCCTCCCAATGTGACTATTAGATGCAGGAGGCATCAATAACGTTCTTTATAGGGACTGGAAGAGTAACCAGTCCGTAGAGAAAACTCTATAATGAGATCAGCTTCCTAAGGCCATGCTAAAACCCAAAATTATGATGAAACAAAGACTCAATAATTTTGTGTTATGTTCAAAGGCTACATGACTGCTTCCAATTATAATATAATACTCCCTTCCCACCCATCTCTTTTTGTTTTTTCATAACAAATGAATGCTATGATGTAGAGGAGGAAACGAGTGTCGCGAGTAAGCAAAACTAGTTCCAGCAGTGGAATCTACCTATGCTTATTGCAAGGAAATGCATGCGGGAGATGGACACTCGGGGTGATGTTTCCTCCAAAGTATAGGGTGTCAAATTGTGAAGGATATAAACAAGGCTCCACTTGGTTGAGGATGCAAAACTTCTTAGGCAACGGTTTATAACGCAAAGCGAGAACCGACTAAAGGCTCAATACTGCAAGCGAGGGCATGACATGCAATCACAACTTGATGCCAAAAAATATCCTTTTTTATGTCTTGTAGTCTACTTGGTGTGAAAAAAGGGAAAAACTTGTGCCAAATAGACGTCTTTTCAAATCCAATTTACGAGTGTGAAAGAGATAAGTTCACTCAGCGATCTTTTCTACTTTTGGTAACGAGTCGGAAAAGAGATAAACTAGGACTCATGACCTTTCAAATCCAATTTAACAAGTGTTAAAGGGACAAATCACTTGGCGATCTTTTCAATTTTTTAGATGAGTCGAAAAAGAGCTTAACTAAGACTTGTTTTGAAGATTCTAGGAGGCAAGCCACAGGGGATTCCAAGGCTCCTTTGCGGATCTTCTGTGGAATGTCAGTATCTTTCAGAGAACCAAAACAAGCTTGGGAAGACCTAAAACTCTCCAAGTTGAGGAGGACAAAGTGATAATCGAGGTTATTGTCTACGTTTTATATCGGATAATGTCTCTTCCTAGAAAAGACATAAGTGGAGGCATTGAATACCCCACAAGACCATCCCAATCAAAGGGAACCTCTTC
>ML813534.1:38407-53660 GCA_009831015.1 Picea engelmannii | reverse complement strand
GCCAGGAAGGATCTTGGTTTACACCCTATCCCTGTCCAACAGGATAGTATCCTCCTCCATATTGATTCATAAAGGGTTGTAAGGGCATCGACACTAAGGAAGTTGCTTGTGAAGAGAAAGTGACATGACAAGGGTTACTCATGTGAATATATATGTTGCCCCCAGATGAAGTAACTTTGTGAGGGGGGTTTCCTCTACGACAAAAATAGCTCCCCCCTAACGAAGCAGCAGAGGGCAGACGAAGGTCCACCATGGGAAAAGTGTTCATAGGAACCGACATGGTAGAAGAAGGATAAGTGGATGGAGTGTAGTAAGTAGAATGATTGCATAGTTGGGCACTTAATTATCGCATAGTGGATTCGTAGGAAGGAAGATTCCAACCTCCTATTGTACGAGGTTTTTGAAGGATATGACTCCCACCAAATAGAGAGGGATAAGAACGAGGTATCATGCCCCCAGACCCAAAACTTGTATTCACATAAGGAGGTGAGATAGAGGAGGGAAAGTGAGAAGACATATCAGACATACCATGAGAAAAATGATTAGAGACCCAAGGCATTGACTGATTACCATAATTTTTCATACCATTATAAAAAGAGGATGTATTTTCCCCCATGAACGTCATGGGGGGGGTAGCAGTAAATGAGGGAGCAAAAGGGACTCCATTTTCCATCATAATGATAACTTAGTATAGACTTTGGAGCTCAACTAGTAGTCAAAGAGCATACCAAAAAGTCAAACATCCAATATGCATGCAAACGGGCTAAAGTGGTTGAGTGGCCTCCCTCGCTAAAGAAGGAATTCCTCGTCCAAGAGGGACTTGAGACTCCCTACTAAAGTTTGGAGGTAACAGAATCAGTTATAGAGGCCCTCGTGGTCTTAACAACCAGTCATTCAGATCCCCCCAGAAAGGTAATCCTCCATAAAGGTTGTGTGATGTTTGACCTCTATCTGAACCAGGATACAAGCAGAATAACCCCTGCAAATAACCTATGAGATGCCTAAGTCAAGCAACTAATAAACCACAGTATAATTTATGCATACACGAGCAGTCGTAAGTCTAGATCATTGAATGGGCAAGGTAGAAAAGCCTGAAACCTTAAAATCACCACCTCTCGCAAAGGTATGGGTACTAGCAAGATCCCCAAATATGAATAAATCCATAGAAATATCTATGACGCTAGGCGAGTATCCAGGGGTAATCCCTTCAACTAACTTTGCGCGACATTGTGATTAACTCTAGTGTGAGCGGAGCCTCCTGACATTACCAATTATACAATGGACTTCTCAACTCCCTGTCTCAGACACATATGTCGATTCAATTTCCTTAGAGAAGTTTACTCACAAAATCCTATTCCAAGGCACTAAATACTAGGCTAGTTTGTGCACCCTAGAAATAAAATCGTAACTAATCAATTTTAGTTTAAAGAGTAAATTTTATTGGATGTGATTACTCAAGAGGGTATGGAAATGAAACTCGTGATGTTATGACTTTGCAAAAGATAAATATGAATATAATGCAAAGTCTACCTTTAACTTTTCAATGAATGATATGTTAATAAAAACAGTGCAATTTTCAATCTCAACTCTGCAATTCAGAAGTAAAATGCAGTCTTTCGCTAAATGTACTAAGATAATGATAAAGGTTCAAAGACAAAAACGTTAACCAATGCAAAATGCCTATTTTTTGTATTTTCAATATATTAAAGAGAAAATGCATGGACTGAAAAGCAACCTAATATATAAATTATATTGTGTATAAACGAAATAACTCAAGCAGAATACCAAGAAGCCAAGAAAACAACCCAGGGATCAAGGACAAACCAAAAAATGAAAAACAATGAGAAATAATACACCCATAAATTCAAATTCCAACGGGCTTCCTGTCAATCCATAGAATCTCAACATGCACTACAGAGACCTAAGAAGGCTCAACAACCATCAAATCTCACCTAGCACTCACTAAACCAAGAAAACAAGCAAGGAAAAGTGGAAAAGGGACTATTCAGGAGAATAGTGTGTATATACATAGCTTGCAGAGAGACAGAATGTGTTTGTACGATACTGTCAAGGAAAAAGGAGCATACAGGATTTAAAACAAGGCTAGGCAAGGGCAAACAGGCTGAAAAATCAGACTCAGAGTGAACAGAATATGCCAAGCAATGATACGAAAAGAAACACAAATGAAAAAGAGCGATGCAAGAAGAAAAAGTACTTCAACCCTTAGAAGGAATATCTATCCCCAGTTGAGTTGCCATTTTTGTTACGAGGGAAAAACTCTCTATGGCCAAGGGTAAACCACAACAGACAGTTATGACTGCAAAAATAAACTCAATTCCATGGTATGCTATATAACCTAATGTGCAAGATAAGAAAGAGGCCTACCTCGATCCAACGTTTGATGACTTTCCACCATTGAGAACTTCGTCCCAAAACTTTATACATGTAATAAGTTCTCAACAAACAAGCAAAGAAATCATATAGTGATAATGTAAATGGGTTAGCACATTAGATAGAATAATCCATTAATAAACATTACAAACATGCCCATGGATAATAATCATATATTTGCATGATACCAATAGGATGGGAAAGGAATATTTATATTTATAATTGATCAACAGAAGTGTCAACATTACAGACCTCCGTGTCGGCACGGTTCGAAACCAAGAAACCAAGTTCCTTCCAACTGGGCCTCCACCACTTCAATCCTCCACCAAAAGCAAGCTCAAAGGAGAGAGACAATGAGGTTCTCTCAACAATAGGGAAAGAGATTGGGGGCTGACCACTGTGTTCAAACTTGAGGGACAAAGGGATGCAGACTCAATATGAAGTAATTTCTCCAAAGTAACTTTACTCTCAAAGTTGAATGCTTTCTCCTCCATTTTCCATAGCTCAAAATTGTGCTCTTATAGCCTTGAAAATGAAATTGAAGGGTCGAGTCAAAACGTTTCCAGTATATGGAAGGCTAAGGATCAGAGATCTCTTGTCGCGACGTGGAAACCCAACTCCATTTTTGTATTTTCTGGTACAAATCCCAATAGTCATCATAATTTTGGGTTTTAGCATGGCCTTAGGAAGTTGATCTCGTTACAGAGTCTTCTCTACCGAATGGTTACTCTTCCAGTCCCTATAGAGAACGTTATTGATGCCTCCTGATGTGACTATTAGATGCAAGAGGCATCAATAACATTCTCTATAGGGACTGGAAGAGTAACCAGTCGATAGAGAAAACTCTGTAACGAGATCAGCTTCCTAAGGCCATGCTAAAACCCAAAATTATGATGACAAAAGGACTCAATAATTTTGTGCTATGTTCAAAGGAGACATGACTGCTTCCAATTACAATATAGTACTCCCTTCCCGCCCATATTTTTTAGTTTTTTCATAACAAATGAATGCTATGATACAAAGGAGGAAACGAGTGTCACAAGTAAGCAAAACTAGTTCCAGTAGTGGAACATACCTATGCTTAATGCAAGGAAATGCATGCGGGAGATGGACACTCGGGGTGATGTTTCCTCCAAGGTATAGGGTGTCAAATTGTGAAGGATATAAACAAGGCTCTGCTTGGTTGAGGATGCAAAATTGCTTAGGCAACGGTTTATAACGCAAAGCAAGAACCGGCTAAAGACTCAATACTGCAAGCGAGGGCGTGAGATGTAATCACAACTTGACGCCAAAAAATATCATTTTTTATGTCTTGTAGTCTACTTGGTGTGAAAAAGGGGAAAAACTTGTGCCAAATAGAAGTCTTTTCAAATCCAATTTACGAGTGTGAAAGAGACAAGTTCACTCGGCGATCTTTTCTATTTTTGGTAACGAGTCAGAAAAGAGCTTAACTAGAACTCATGACCTTTCAAATCCAATTTAACGAGTGTGAAAGGGACAAATCACTTGGCGATCTTTTCGGTTTTTTAGACGAGGCGGAAAAGAGATTAACTAAGACTTGTTTTGAAGATTCTAGGAAGCAAGCCATAGGGGAGTCCAAGGCTCCTGTGCAGATCTTCTGTGGAATGTTAGTATCTTACGGAGAACCGGAACAAGCTTGGGAAGACCCAAAGCTCTCCAAGTTGAGGAGGACAAAGTGCTAACGGAGGTTATCATCTACATGTTATATCGGATAATGTCTCTTCCTGGAAAAGACATAGGTGGAGGCATTGAATACCCCACAAGACCGTCCCAAACAAAGGGAACCTCGTTAAGACTTGGAGGGAGAGAACTCGGGAAGAGTAAAACTCTCTTTTGTTTAGAAGGTGAAGTAATAGAAATGCTAAGGATATGGCATAGAAGGTATAGAACCAGAATCAGAAGAGCGGGATCGACCAAAAATTGCATTGGCACGGCCTCTTCCTTAGACTTGTCACTCTCTAAGAGAAGAGTGGGGTCGATCAAATATTGCATCGATACAACCACTTTCTCAACCATTGGTTGAATAGGATGCGATACAACAAGGTCAAGAGGTGCATCACCCCAAAAAATAGGAGTGTTGTTGGTCGAAGATTGCATCGACACAACCGTTGGTTGAACAAGATGCGAGACAACAAGTTCAAGAGACGCATCACCCACGAACATAAGAGAGGTGTCGGTCGAAGATTGCATCGACAAGACCACATGTTGAACGGGATGTGAGACAACAAGGTCAAAGGATGCATCAACCCCTAAAGTGAAAGGAGTGTTAGTTGAATATTGCATCGGCATTACTGTTGTATCAACCAAAGAAGGAACGGAGTGTTGTGAAACCATAGATGCCTCAGAACCCGAAGGGCCCTTAGGTGAGCCCCACATTTCTAGTATCTCAGCAGTAATGGGACACAAACGAGTAAGGTGACTTCCTTCACACATCCTGCAAAGGAATCTAGGCTTACGTCTGAGACGTCTAAGATTCTCAATCATATGAATTCCCCTAGCTTGAATTGCAGTGGATGGTGACATGCTCCCATCATGACTTGCAGAGGCTAGTAGCAAATCTCCAACATGACTAGCAGAGTTTGGTGATGGATGTGTAGTGTGACTAGCAATGACCAGACATGTGCCCCCAACATGACTTGCAGCGGCTCGTTGCAAGTCTTCAACATGACACGAAGAGGTTTTCGACCAATATCCAACATGACTAGCAGAGGTTGGTGATATAATTCCAGTATGACACGCAGTGACTGGACTTGTGCCCTCAGCATGACTTGCAGCAATTGGTTGCAGGTCTTCAACATGACTTGCAGAGGTTGTCAACCAATATCCAACATGACTAGCAGAGGTTGGTGATATAATGCTAGTATGACTTGCAGTGACTCGACTTGTGCCTCCAGCATGACTTGCAGTGGCTGGTTGCAGGTCTTCAACATGACTCGTAGAGGTTGTTGACCAATCTCCAACATGACTACTAGAGGTTGGTGATATAATTCTAGTATGAAACGCAGTGACTGGACTTGTGCCCCCAGCATGACCTACATCAGTTGGTTGCAGGTCTTCAACATGACTCACAGAGGTTGTCGACCAATCTTCAACATGACTAGCAGAGGTTGGTGATATAATGCCAGTATGACATGCAGTGAGTGGACTTGTCGCGGTGGTGAATTGCGGCATTTGAGACCAAGGTCCAAGGAAATATTGGTTCTAAGAAATTGCAGGCTAGGAGGGATCCTGGTTTACACCCTGTCCCTATCCAACAGGATAGTATCCTCCTCCATATTGATTCATAAAGGGTTGTAAGGGCATCGACACTGAGGAAGCCGCTTGCAAAGAAAAAGTGACATGACAAGGGTTACTCATGTGAGGATATATGTTTCCCCCAGATGAAGGAACTTTTTGAGGGGGGTTGCCCCTACAACAAAAATAACTCCCCTCGGATGAAGCACCAGAGGGTAGACGGAGGTCCACCATGGGAAAAGTGTTCGTAGGAACCGACATGGCGAAAGAAGGATAAGAAGACGGAGTGTAGTAAGCAGAATGATTGCATAGTTGGGTACTTACTTCTCGCATAGTGGATTTGTAGGAAGGAATATTCCAACCTCCTACCGTAAGAGGTGTTTGAAGGATATGACTACCACCAAACATGGAGGGATGAGAAGGAGGCATCATGCCCCTAGACCCAAAACTTTTATTCGCATAAGGAGGTGATATAGAGGAGGGAAAGTGAGAAGACATATCAGACATACCATGAGAAAAATTATTAGAGACCCAAGGCATTGACTGAGTACCATAATTTTGCATACCATTATAAAAAGAGGATGGATTTTCCCCCATGAACGTCATGGGGGAGGTAGCAGTAAATGAGGGAGAAAAAGGAACTCCATTGTCCATGATAATGAAGACTTAGTATAGACTTTGGAGGTCAACTAGTAGTCAAAGAGCATACCAAAAATTCAAATGGCCAATATGCATGAAAACATGCTAAAGTGGTTGAGTGGCCTCCCTCGCTAAAGAAGGAATTCCTCGTCCAAGAGGTACTTGAGACTCCCTGCTAAAGTTTGGAGGTAACAGAATCAGTTATGGAGGCCCTCGTGGGCTTAACAACCAGTCGGTCAAATCCCCCCGGAGAGGTAATCCTCCATAAAGGTTGTGTGATGTCTGACCTCTATCTGAACCAAGATACAAGAAAAATAACCCTTGCAAGTAACCTATGAGATGCCTAAGTCAAGAAACTAATAAACCATTGTATAATTGATGCACAGGCAAACAGTTCGCATACCTATTGACAGATTAATATTTGTTGAGGATTTTTGCCTCATCTCATTTGGTGTTGAGGATGTAAGTTGAGTCTTGCATTATAGAGTTGGTGCTCTTGTAGATTTGTAGTCTATTCAGTTGTTGTTGATAACCCAAGGATTGTAGTCCATAATAAAAAGAAAATTGTACATACATCTTTTGGTCTTTGTGGTGATGATTTGTTGATGATATATTGTTGATATATGTTCACATTTAAATTATTATAAATGAAAACAATAAGTAATGATTAAATGGTGATTGCTACCTAATGAGTTTTGTGTAAGAGGGAAGTTTTGGGAAAAATATCCCTACACAGTTCACCCCCCCTCTCAGCATAGTCAGTGTTTCCAACAATTGGTATCAAAGCGGGGCATTCACTATAAGCCTTAAAAAGATTGGAGGAGATCCATAGACACACAAATGGATGATGAAGTTCCAATCCTTGATGAGGAAAATTATTCTACTTGGACAATATAAATGAGAGTGCATTTGAAGGAAATGGGAGCGGGTATTTGGAAGGCAGCCATTGGTGGATCAGTTTCTTTGAAGAACAAGTCAAAGTTTGCAGCTCAAAGGGAAGGAAAGAATAATGATGCATTGTCTCTCAATACCATTCTTAGTGGACTCTCAAGTCCTATCAAAGAGAGCATGGTACAATGCACTTCTGCCAAGGATCTATGGCTAAAGCTAGAAGAGGCATATTAAATCAAAAAGGAAGATATTGAAGACAACTCCATCAAGATAAATAAAGGTAAAGAATCTCCAAAAACTCTTGATTGCATTATTTCTACATGTGATGATTTTGGCAAAAAGGAAGATCTTGAAGACATTTCAAATGAAGGTAAAGAATCATGTGATGATGTTGGCAAAAAGGAAGATATTGAAGACATTTCAAATGAAGGTAAAGAATCTTCAAAAACTCTTGATTGCAATAATTCAAAATGTGATGATGTTGACTATTTCTCTACAAGTGAAGAAAAAAATCTAGAAATAGTTTGTGTAGAGTTTGATGGTAGTTATCCCATGGAAATAATATAAGAAGAACAATCAGAACTTCAAAAGAAAGTTGAGTGTGGTCTATATGAATACAAATCTGATCATTACTATATAGACTATAACTATCTTTCTGATAACACTAAAAAGTTTCTTAAGAAGAGTCAAAGGCACATCTTGAAGTTAAAGTAAATGCTCAAAGAACAAGAAGAGAGTAAAAAGACTCAATTAGAAGAAAAGGAAGAAGAGATCACAAGACTAAAGAATGAAAAAAAATATAAGAAGGTCGATGATGAGATTAGCAAAAGTCTTGAAATTATTGTCCATCTCAAGACCCAAATTGAAGAAGCCAAAAGGGTAGAAGAACTATTGAAGAATCAAGTAAATGAAAAGGAAGAGTCATGTCATAAGTTAGAAGCCAAAGTTGTTTATCTTAGAAATAAAGAGGAAAAGTCAAACAAATTCTTGAATAGCTCAACATTCTTGAATGAAATCTTGGAAAGTCAAAAATAACCAAATGATAAATCGGGTCTTGGGTACAAGAGAGAAGATACATGTGTTGAAGCAAGCACCTCAAAGAAGCATGAGATAAGTCCCTCACTCTCAAAGGATGAAGACAATGTTGCAAGTCAACCATCTACACGAGGAAAGGAAAATTTCAAAAGAACAAAGCAAGGAATACATCAAGAAGCCATCTTTACACCTCAAAGGGGATGGACACCAAAGCAAATATATGAAAGTGTTTTTCATGGTCAATGTTATTCATGTAATGAATATGGTCACAAAGCTTTGGAATGCAGATATTATGCAAGGAGAAATAATGGAAGATTTCATAAAACCATAAATTGTTGGAGATGTGATCAAGTAGGACACATTGTTGTTCATTGTCACACCATGAGATGCTATAGTTGCAGTGGATTTGGCCACAAATCCTAGGATTGTTGGAATACACGAAGAAAATCCATGATGAGGACTTCATATAGCATGACTAGAAGAATGAATGAAGTTAGAAAGGGAGACATTTTTGAAAATATGGAAGATCAGAGCTCAAGTTCTGAGAAGCAAGAACACCTTTAGAAGTGGGTGAAGAATACTGAACAACTAGAATAGAATGGAAGCCTTAAGGGAAGCTAGAGTGTGTCATCTTCAGAAACATATGCGGGTTACAGTGGTAACAGTTGCATACATACACAGGCTGAAGTTAAATAGGTCACGTACATATGTGAGTTGTCTGTGCAGCAAGCCACATATATGTGGTAAAGCCTAGGGAAAAGGGCTATGCACATGGGTTGCAGCTTGATGTGATGGTATAACTTTGTGTTGCAGGGTATGACATAGTTTGTTGCAGGTTCTGACATTGTTTGTTGCGGGTCTTCATGATTACATATTGGATTATGTATGGTGATGATATAAAATGAAAGGCTATCTTGGATGCATGGGACTAATCCATGAGTATGGATTGAGGCATTTTCTATTGAAGAACAATGTTGGCTATGACAGTGAATTTATGGCACTTTTGTTATGAGATATATCATGATTATGCTAGCTAGAAATTTCATTGATCTATTAAGGAACACTTCTGGTACATATTGATCGCTTAAGTATTTTCTATAGTGAATAGAGGATTGAGGTTGATTTGTTGGGGTACATGACTGGTACATATTTTGAGTTTCATTGATATATCTTATGATGTATTATTGGAATCTTACTTGTTGGATATCTCGATGCATGCATTTGGAATATGGTTGGACTACATATTGGGACATGTAGTTGGTGAGTTGATGAGGTAATCAGGTTGAGTCATAGCTTGATCTATAGTTGATGCATGATTGGTACACTACTATTACACTTGGTAGAGCCACCTACTAGCATTTTGATTGGTACATGTTTTATGGTGGATTTGGCATACATGTATGAGGATTCATCTTGTTGTGGTATTGGTGCATGGTTGATGTACTTTCTCGGTACAAGTGGTGATACATGTTGATGTACAAGTTTGGTACACTCATAGATGGTATATGATTGGATGATAAGTACTTGGCTAAAAGTACACCATTGGTATTACTTGATTAACATATACTTTGGTACATGATACATTAGATGATCTAGTTGAGCACTTGATTGATTGAGAAACATGGTTATGGAACTTGGTTCATGATAGAAGCATATCATGAGTGATATGAAGCACATGGTTGACATGTTGGTAGAGGCATATGGTTGATACATTCCAGTGATGATATCTTATGGCACATTGTATGATGTTTATAGACAATCTGGTTGATGTACATGGATGTTGTGCACAGCGAACACACATTTTGGTACAAGATGTACCTGGTTGATATTTTTATTCATGATTCTTTATTTCATTGTTAAAATATATTTTGTGTCATGGTATGGCACGAGATTTGATGCATGGACAGGTCCAAGGATAGTCATAGAAAGAGTGGTTGATCTATGATCCAGTTGAGCAGTATCATTTGCAGCAGAAGCATATTGCAGTGGTAGCATATTGTTCATATTGCAAAGAATATAGGGGGAGACATACCCATAGGGGGAGTCATTCTTCTACTCGTGATTCTAGGAGGAGACATTTATCAGATGCATACTTGGTAAAAGATCCCTATATTTGGAGAAAGAGCATAGAGGCATAGTTCTGGGGGGAGCGATGATCATAGGGGAGCATGAGCGATATATCTTCAGCATTACATCAGAGTGATATCCCTTGTTCAAAAAGGAGAGAGATTATTCAAAGGAAGATCAAAGGCATTCAGACAGGGGGAGCAGCCCCAAGGAGAGAATTGTGTTGCACGAAATTGCAAGTAGTCAGCGCTCCCCGGTGTATCGTGAAAAGGGACTAACCGCCTCTCGTGGATCCTTGAAGTCTAGTGGTGATGACTTTACCAATCACTTGCGGGTTTTGGTCTAACGAAAGTCGTACTACTGCAAAAATGGTATCAGAGCTAGAGGTCACGAGTTCGATACACACTTGGTTCGCACTGAGGGGCAGATTGTTGCATGAAATTGCAAGTAGTCAACGCTCCCTGTTGTATCATGAAAAGGGACTAACCGCCTCTCATGGATCCTTGAATTTTGGTGGTGATGAGTTTATCGAACACCTACGCTTCCGTTGTGCAACTATGATATATTATTGGACATATTGTCATTGATGTCAACAGTCGATGTGATGAACTGTTGTTAATAATGAATTACCACATATGAGATTTTCATTGATGTCAACATCATATCAGTTAGCAGAAGATGTCAAAATAGTATGTAGATATCGAAAGTGCAAGCTCAGGAGGAGGAGTGAATAGTATGAATATCAAAGATCAGAAGGAAAAACGCATTGCACAATATATCAGAAGAAGAGAACAGTATGAAGAAATTCGTGATTATTGTTGATCATGATAGGATCAACAATCCTATGATAAAATCCCAGGAGGGTTAGAAAACCTAGAGATCAAACCTCAGAAGAGATGGCACGAATGAAACTCAGACCAAATCATTATCGTTGATGCACAATCGCCAAATATACGGCAGGGATAAATTACGGAGATCGGAAGCAGAATTAAACTACTTGCCAGTTACAATCCCGCAATTTGTCTGGATCATCAAATCTCATAGATTCAAAGATCTACGATTGTGCTTGATCCAACAAACAATGAATTTAAGTCATATTAAATCATGATCGGCGAATGCACAATCGCCAAATCTACGACAAGGATGAATTGTGGAGATTGAAAGGAGAATTAAACATCGCACTTGTTCCAATCCCACAATTAATCAAGACCATCCGATCTTATAGCTTCGAAGATCAATGATTGTGGTTAACTCACCAACAGCACACAACTTCCAATTATGGAGTTTGGGCAACAAGTTAAATCACTTACAAGTCATGGTTCTGCAATCATCCTTGATCGTGGATCTGCTTCAAGAATATTCACAACCGTTGCATCACTTTTGAGTGGAAGAACAGGATAAGCAAGGCAAAACAATTGAGAATTCAATTATGTGAATTCTCATCAGCCATCAGATCACTTTCGAGTGGAAGGACAAGATAAGCTAGCAAAGTTGCATCACAAAAATATCAAGCCATCGATATAAGACCCTAATCAATGAACAGCATTTGCTTCGGGTCTAAAGTTACAAGGAGGTTACACTCCGGAAAGTCTGAGATTTGAAATTCCCTAAATGCGAATTTTTGTCAGTCGTCGGATCAGTTCAAAGTGGAAGGATGGGATAAGCTATAACAATTGCATCACTGACAGATCGAGCCGTCGATCTAAGTTCATTATCAATGAACAACATTTAGTTCAAATCTAAACTTGCAAAGAGGTTATGCTCCGGAGAAATCTCACGTCAAGAATTCAGTTTGAGATTTGAATTACTCGAAGCTTGAAAATCCTAAATGGATAAGGACCATCAGATTTGGAGGACATATGATGACCGTTGGATTAGGTTTGTTAGTCAGCAAACTACGTCAGCAAGGACACACATCAGACCACGTCTACAAGGACATATGGTAAACCACGTCAGCAAAGATAAGTGACAAACCATGTCATCAGACCACGTCGGCAAATACACATGGCATAATCAAATGATGACAAGTGTCAAAGACGAAATTGGCTCATGCCATGTCAACAAGTGACGTAAGCAAGTTATGTCACTCTGGGATATTTTCTTCGAGAGTTTCACCACGAATGAATGTCAAAAGTCCTGAAGTCCCAAAGGATGAAAGTCCAAATTCGCTCTCAGTCGTCGATCTAAGATACCCTTCGGATACTATCCTGGCCGTTAGATCAAGGAGATGAACATGTGTCACAACGGGATATCTATGTTGACATCAGAAAGAAAATTTGGTAGATCATGTCAGCAGTCTACATCAGCAAGGATACATTGCACAATCAGAGAATGACAAGTGTCAAGTTGAAATCATCATTTCAGGTACGTGGAAATCACAAATCCAAGTGACACATGGCAGCTACTAGGCTCATGACACATCATCAAGTGACGTAAGTAAGTGACATCACTCTGGAGGAAAGAAGGGGTTTGATATTTGAAATATCCAAAGTCCGGAGACCCGAAGGATATCTTGACCATTGATCCGAAAGGGACATGCGTCAACAGATTGACAACTCAGGAAGATTGACATACGGAGGATAGAAGGAGTTGAGATTTGAAATATCTGAAGTCTGGAGACCCAAAGGATATCTCAACCGTCAATCTTATGTTGGATGTATTCTCAACCATTGATCAAAATACAGTGGAAGGATAGCGTAAGCATAATAGCTAAAATCCCAAAGTAATTAGTGGCCATCCATATCACTACTTGATTAAGTCCTGGCCATCGGATTAAGCGATGTAAGGATCGAATACGACCATTGATCCGGTTCTGTGATATAATGAGAATTGTTTGATCTGTTCGGAAAATATCCTTCTGTAGATTTGAAAGGTTACGAAGTCTCGAAGTCCTGGAGGGAGAAGACCCGAAGTCCCAAAAATCATCCATCTCATCGGCGATTGAATCATGGTCTTTGAATTGATAAGCGCTCAAACGCTCATCTCGCCTCATGTGAGGTCACCGCCATTGGTCATATGGTAAAGAGACTTAAAGGGAAGAATGTAATGCATCGCTTAACTTTATAAGCTTGTGGTTTACACCTATGATCATATGAGCATGGTTTGAAGGAAGTGTCGATCTTTGTTATCACAGAGACGAAGGAAATCGATCCATCCTGTGATCAATTTATGAAAGAAAAGGGGATGTTGGATTTAACGATGAATACCCGAAACGATGATCCCTAGTGATCCCAAAGTTGTTAATGAACAAGTTGGTTATTGCACAGGTCAGATCAATAACTTAAACAAGTTTTGAGCATAAGCAAGTATAAATACAACCATGATTGGTTCACTTGGAGGTGCACTTTGTGGATGAAGTATATGGGCTTGTGGAAAAGATAGGCTCGCTAAGAAAGAGTGGCCTGTGGGAAAAATGAAGGGCATACGGACCTGAGGTCTGTGCGAATATCAGAGAGAAGAAGTGATATAAGGCGTGAATATCAAAGGAAAGACGAAGTGAAGAAGGTGCAGATATCAGAGGAAAGATAAAGTGAAGAAGACGTGAATTTCAGACAGAGGATGAAGTGTCATGATGAGCATTGATTGTATACCTCTAATCATAAAATAGAATTAATTCACTAATGAATCACTACTACTAGAGTTGGTTGAACTCTAGTTGGATAGATTGTTTTCTATCAACAAGTTGGGTCTTGCAGCAAGCTGGGTCTTGCAGCAAGCTAGGTCTTGCAGCGAGTTGGATCTTGTAGCAAGATGGGTCTTGCCTGAGAGTTGGTTCTCTCCGAGGAGTTGGTGCTCCTTAATTCAATTGGTGTTGAAACAAATTAGTTGGTGCTGGGAAAATCCTTATTATTATATTCACATGTATTCATATAAATTATATACAAACATCTGGTATCTTATGTGTCCATTGTGATTATGATTTGATTGTTCTTAATCTGTTCAAATATGTTTTAACTCCTAACTTGTAAGAAGAAGAAAAGTTAGAAAATTCCACACACTAATTCACCCCCCCTCTTAGTGTGGGAAGTGTGTTCAACAATTGGTATCAGAGTCAGGTTCCTTCAAAACACAGTTTAAACACTGGAAGGTAGATCCTGAAGAAATGGGTGGAGAGATGGCTCTCTCTGCAATTGAAGCTCCCTTATTTGATGGAACATATTATTCCTCATGGAGAGAAAATATGAAACAATATTTGAAGTCAAAAGGATCTAAAGTTTGGAATTTAATAGTAAGCAAGCCCTGGGATTTAACTACATCAAATAATCTATCCAAGATTACAGTCCAAAGAATAGAAAGGAAGAACAATGAAGTAGCATTGAAGATTCTTCTCAATGGATTATCAGATACAGTCAAGCCAAGCATAGGACTATGCACATCTGCCAAGGACTTATGGCCGAAGTATCAAATAAAAAGTGAAGACACAGAAGACATTCCTATCAAGGATGAATATGAAGACTCAGCCATCAATAAAGGTAAAGACTCTCCACAATATTTCAATTGCAATAATGTTGATATTTAATCCTCCCCTGCAAATAAAGAAGAAGACTCAGATACAATAACAGAATGTTTTGTTAGCATTTATCTCATGGAAGAAGTAGAAGAAGAAATATCAAAGGCCAAACAAAAGGTTGATTGGAGTCTCTGTGAATACTGCTATGATCATAATGATTCAGACTATAGCTATCTTCATGACTACACTAAATAATTTCTTGAAAAGAGTCAAAATCATATCTTGGAAATAAAGGAAATGCTCAAGGACAATGAAAAGATAATATATGAGCAGGATAATCAGTTAGAAGAAAATGAAGAGGAGATCAAGAAGCTGAAGAAATAAATCAGTGATCCAGGTGGATATCGGGGGCCACCCACCTTTTCCAAATGGCTCAAAACAGTTTTCTGGCCATTTTGGCAATTTACTATTTTTAGCAGGTTTTAACTTCCGGGGCCATTTTGAGGGCCTAAATGAAGTTTTTTT
>ML813534.1:0-15404 GCA_009831015.1 Picea engelmannii | reverse complement strand
ATGATCACTGGGTAAAATAAATGAATGATGAACTTGATCTGATTGAGAAAAACAATATGTGGGAGATGGTTCAAAGACTTGAAGGTAAAAATGTCATTGGCTCCAAATGGATCTTTAAGAATAAGTTGAATGAGCAAGGTTATCAGGACCAAAGCAAGGTTAGTCTGTAAAGGCTATGCTCAGATAGAAGGACTGGATTTTGGTGAAACATTTGCGCCCATAGTAAGATTAGAAGCTATCATAATGTTTCTTGCCTATGCTTGTCATAAAATGTTTAAAGTCTACCAAATGGATGTCAAGTCAACCTTTCTAAATGGAGATTTAAGTGAAGAAGTCTATATGGAACAACAAGAGGGTTTCAAACTGTCTGATAACCCTGACTTAGTATGCAAGCTGAAGAAAGCTTTATATGGTTTAAAACATGCCCCTCGAGCCTGGTATCATAGACTAGATACGTATCTCAAAGACAAAGAGTTCAAGAGAGGAACAACTGACATCAATTTGTATATTAAAACAGAGGATAATAATTTGCTCATCGTACTGGTCTATGTAGATGACATCATCTTTGGATGTAATAAGGATTCATTGGTACAATGGTTTGCTTCTACCATGGAGTCTGAATTTGAAATGTGTATGATAGGAGAACTTCCATTTTTTTTTGGTCTGCAAATTATTCAGAGGCTCGAAGGGATGTTCATTTCTCAAGAAAAATATCTAAGAGAAATGCTGAAAAGGTTTCAAATGGAAGATTCTAAACCTGTGGGTACACCTATGGTAACTGGATGTAAATTAAACAAGGATGATGATTCACCTGATGTTGATCAAAGATCATATCGATCAATGATAGAAAGCCTGCTGTACATCACAACATCTCGCCCAGACATAATGCATGCTGTAGGAATGGTAGGAAGATATCAGGCTGCACCTAAACAGAGTCATTTGCAAGATGTCAAAAGGATATTCAGGTATTTGAAAGAAACAATGACTTATGGTCGTGGTATCCCAGAAATCAAAATCTTCAGTTGATTAATTATTCAGATGCAGATTGGGCAAATTGTGTTGATGAGAGAAAAAACACCAGTGGAGGAGCATTCTTCCTGGGTGACTCCCTAGTAGCCTAGCTTAGTAAAAAGCAAGGTTCCATTTCTTTATCAACCATAGAGGCAAAGTACATTGCTGTTGCTACCTGTTGCACTGAGGTATTATGGATGATTTAGACACTTGCAGACTTGGAGGTAAAATACACTGCACCGATCCCAATTCATTGTAATAACACTAGTGCCATCAGTGTGTCTAAAAATCCTGTATTCCACTCCAAGACCAAGCATATTCCCATAAAATATCATTTTATGAGAGAGCAGGTCTCCAATCAGATTGTTCAGGTCCATTACATTCCAACCACAGAACAAATTGCAGACATTTTTACTAAACCTCTACCCAAGACACCATTTGAATATCTCAGACAGAAGTTGGGTGTTATCCCGTCTCAGATGTAAGAGAGTCCATCCTGTTAGGGGGAGTCCTGTATTGGTTGCATATCTGATACCTCCTAAAATTAATGCAACAACTCAGGGGGAGCGTGTTTTCTTTGACATTGATGTCAAAGGGGGAGAAAAGGAGATGTACGGATTGGGTGCTACAATTGGAGGTCCAAACAGATTAGCGCAGCCGTTCAGGGTTTCCATCAATGCCAAAGGGGGAGATTGTTGGAAGGTTTACAGTTGGGAGTAAGCTTGTCACTGATGGTAAGAACAATGATGGCAAAGATCAGCGGGAGTTGAAGTGTCAAAACACTTCACCACTGAAGTGGAAAAATCGTGAAGTGACAAAATCACAAGGTGGACGAAATCGTGAAGCGGCGAAATCGCGAAGGTGGACGAAATCATGAAGCAACGAAATCGCGAAGTGGCTAAATTGTGAGAAGATCTGGGCCGTAGGATCTGGAGTATCTACAAAGGCTCAATAGCCGTTGGATATGGTGAAGCTGCAAGGCAAATAAGTCCAAGAGTCATCCAACTCCCCAAAACTGTGAAGGAATCTTGGCCATCCATCGGGGACAGTCATGGACCGTTGATCAAGAGGACGCGTGGCAGAAGATCGTCATGTCGCTGACCGAAAAGTCAAAGGAATGGGGTTACCTAACTTCTCAAATTCGTGATATGCGAAATCATGAAATAATCTAAACCGTTAGATCAAGGCCAAATATGGACCGTTGATTAGGAACAACGAAGGCTCGTGGAGTTGCGAAGTCCTGATAAAATCTTGACCGTTGATCCAAGAGGGACGCGTGGCAGAAAATCAGAGCATGTCAAAGATTCATCTCGGAGTTTCGCATATCGTGACTTGGAGTGACGAGAACCTCCATCACAGGAATCGTGAGATGCGAACTCATGATAAGATCTGGACCGTTAGATCACCAAGGGTTCTGGACCATTGATCTAAGCTCCATCTCGGAGCTTCGCCTATCACGACTTGGATTGACAAGAACCTCCATCTAAGGAACCACGAGATGCAAATTCATGATAAGATCTAGACTGTCAATTCACCAAGAACGTGGACCGTCGATCTGAGCTCCATCTCAAAGTTTCGCCTATCATGACTTAGAGTGACGAGAGCCTCCATCTAAGGAACAACGAGATGCGAGATTGCGATAAGATCTGGACTGTCGGATCTATGGAGATTTCAATGGTCGATCAGACTCGATGAAGTTTATAAATTCACGAAATATGAAGAGCTTTTTTGGCACAGCCTGTGGTCACCATAGGTGGTCACGAGAAGGGAAGGAGTCGGTTCAGATAAGCTCCATTTCAGGGTTTTGGGGATCGCGACTTGGAGAGTCGAGATGCCTCATCTCCAGATTCACAAAACGTGAAATCGCAAAAGTGATTTATGCATAAACGTGTGGTCTCAGCCGGTGGTCACACCATTGAAGAGCTGAAGAGAAGAGTACGTGCAGATAATCTCCTTTTCGGTGTTTCGGGGATCGCGACTTGGGAAGTCGAGAAACTTCACAACGGAATTAACGAAAAGGCGAAATGTGAAATCGTGAAAAAAACATTATGAACAAGCACTTGGTCATAGCCATGGTCATATAAAGGAAGGAGCTAGCACATAAAATATTCGTTTCGGAGTTTCGGAACTCATGACATGGAGACTCAAGATGTCTCATCGCAGAATCTCCGAATTGCGAAAGTGAAAAACAGGTAAATACCACAAGAACTCATCAGAGATAATCCAACGACGCAGATGAAACTAAAGGAGATCGGAGGGCTGCTGTTACACGTCACAGTGTAACTGCCAGAAACCACTGATGGTTTCTACCAGAGGACTGGAAGACACTTCGGGGTGATTGAGAGAAGATGAAGAGTCTCTGGGAATCTTCAAGAAGGATGAAGATGCTCGAGGAGGCAATTGATAGCTGGATGAGCATTAAGCCTGTAACTGGAACAAAGAAGGTGAGATGGACTGTCACAGAGAAGACAAAGAGTCTCAACTGCCAGAGAGGCTGAGGAATCTCAACATAACATACAATGATGCTGAACGAGTGGAAAAACGGTCAGAGAAGCTGAAGAGTCACGATGATGATCAGACAGAGCACTCGAGTTGTGGAGGATATCGGTGCGGTGTGAGTATGTAGAGGAATTGCACGCATTGCATGCACAAGGTGCACAAAAGCTATAAATACACAATACAGAGAAGTGATGTGGTTTCTGTTGTTGAAGGTGATTCATGCGTGAAGGAGGAGGGAAGTGCAACAACTGAATTGAACACAAGAGTAACTGTGCAGTGAATGGACATGGAGCACAGAGCATAAAAGGCAGAAGAACAAACATTGCAAGTCAGGTGTGCAGGAAGGCAATGAGGCAGATAGAGCAACGAAATGCAGTAGAATTGTGATGAGACTGGTAAGCTGTTATTGAATGCTATATCACTGTAATAGGTTTCAGTATTTCATCTTCATAATCCAGGGTGGTAGGGAGGTGCTAGGGAGGATTGTTGTCCTCAGAGTTTCAAGTGGGTGCTTGAACACAAGGAGTTGTAGCTTCCTTCTAGTCGGTGCTAGAGAAACCAGGGAGTTGGTGCTTCCTTCTAGTTGGTGCTAGAGAAACCAGGGAGTTGGTGCTTCCTTCTAGTGGGTGCTAGAGAAAAATAGAGGGTTGGTGCTCTCAGCAAGTTGCAGCTTGCAAGATAGAGGTTGTAGCCTCACAATGAGTTGGTTCTCATATGTATGATAATGTAAAGAATGTAAATAATACTTATCATATAAAGAAGAAGAGGTTTTTACCCTGTATGGGCTTTCTTGGGAAATATCTGTCTCTGTGTTTCTCATATATGTGACTGATGCTGAATGTGACATTGTTTATTTCCCTGCATTATTGTGATCATCATTGAGTGCCTTATAAATATTTTAAAAGAAGCATAATTGTTTAAGCTCGGTGACAACTGATTCACCCCCCCCTCTCAGTGGTTCAACAGAAATTGGTCCTATAAAGTCAAGGGATCATTTTTAGAAAGGTTCTATTATAACTTGGGCCCGCAAGGGAATTTCGTCAGCTGACGTGGGTTTTCCTATCCTTTGACAACTATCACAACTCCTCACATCTTTGGCAGCATCCTTGAAAATGCTAGGCCAATAGTAACCTGAATGTAACACCTTATATGCTGCACGCTTGTTAGAAAAATGGCCACCACATGGTCCATCATGACAAATTCATAGTATTTATGGTATCTCATATTCTTGGACACATCTACGAATAATCAAATCGGGACCTATACAAAAAAGGTCATGGTCAACCCTAGAGTAATTAGCACTTTGTGGAATAATTCTACGTTTTTCATGAGGTGACAAATGAGACGGTAAATTCCTAGCAGCCAAATAGTTTGCCATATCTGCAAACCATGGGGTGTTTACAGAAAGGGAAAAAAGGTGCTCGTCTGGGAAACTATCATCTATGGGAATATCATCATCCTCATTTTTTATTCATGAAATAAAATCAACTACCAAATTCTCCTTTCCAGGTCGGTCAAGAACGGTGATATTAAACTCTTGCAATAACATGAGCCACCTAGTCACTCAACCATTAGTTATGGGTTTATTCATGAGAAATCTAATGGCAGAATGATCTGTGTGTACAAATACTTCGTAATCTGTGATGTAGTGGTGAAACTTATTGATAGCATGAACTAGTGCCAAGAATTCCTTCTCGGTAACTGTGTAGTTTAATTTAGCAGGGGACAAGTTCTTGCTCACAAAATAAATGGCATAGGACTGCTGGTCCTCTTTCTTCCATAATACTCCTCCTATTGTAGTGTTGGAGGCATCAATGGATATGTGAAATGGGAGATCCCAATTGCCCCCCCTAAGAATTGGTGCCACAAACAACTTAGTTTTCAGGGTTTCAAAGGCATTTTTACATTGTTCAGTGCAAAGAAAATCAACATCCTTTACTAATAATCCAAACATGGGTGAAACAATCTTTGTAAAATTTTCAATAAACCGTTGGTAGTATCCGACATGTCCAATAAAGCTTCTCACCTCTTGCTGGGTTTTTGGGGGTGGAAGTCTGACAATGAACTCAATCTTTGCAGGGTCGACTTTAATCCCTTAAGATGAAATGTGATGTTCTAGAACCACTCCTTCAGTCAACAACATTTTACATTTTTCATGACTTAAAGATAGGTTCACTTCTTGACATATGATAAGGAATTTTTCTAAATTATCTAAGGATTCCTGGTAAGTATTTCCATATTCTGTGAATTCATCCATGTATACCTCCACACAATCATGAATAAGATCAACAAATATCCCTAATATTGCTCGTTGAAATGTGGCAAGAGCATTACACAATCCAAATGGTAAGACCCTATAGGCATAGGTGCCCCAAGGACAAGTAAAGGTGGTCTTGTCCTGGTCCTCGGGTGCTATGAGAATTTGATTGTACCCGCTATATCCATCTAAAAAGGAGAAATATTTCTTTCTAGATAGGGTATCCAAGACTTGGTCAATGAAAGGAAGGGGAAAATAATTCTTCAGAGTGGTTTTGTTAAGCTCCTAGAAATCAACACAAATCCTCCATTTCCCTATCACTTTCTTTGGAACCACTACAAGCGGGGATACCCATTTACTGTCAGAGATGGGATAAATAAATCCGACATTTAATAACTTTTGGATCTCCTCTTTTACTATATCCTTAAGTGCCGGGTTCATCCTTCTCTAGGGTTTTCTAATAGATGTTACTTCCCCTTGGGTATATATGTGATGAATGCATGTGTCAGGGTGTATACCCTTCATGTCAGTGTATTCCCAGGTGAATGCCCCTGATTGTTCTTTAAGGACACTTACTAACTGATTTTGTTGGTCTACATTTAGCCCAAAATTTATATGTAGAAATTTCCCTAGGATAATCTCGTATGGAATGGTATAAGATATGGCAGACTCATCTATATCTAAGATAAAAGATGTTGAAGCCAAAATCGATGGGTCCAGTTGTTCCTGAAATTATTCCCCAAACATGTAGTCAGATTGGGGAAAAGATTGTGGAAAATCAACACACGTGATAGCATAAATAAACTGGTTTAACACATTTTCTGTTGTGTGCTCCTGAAGTGCCCATGAATGATCAATTGGAAACATGGGTTCTTCCCAGTCCTCATTCTCGTATGGAAATTCAATCCACCATAGTTTCTCCATGATAGGTTGGGCTAGCGGATATATGGTGAGATTTTGGATAGAGAGTCCATTTGAGATGGTCATTTCTCCCTCTCTACAACCAATAAATGCATTGGTTGTGGCTAACCATGGTCTTCCCAAAATAATGGGATGGCCTTTGGTAGGATCCTTTGAATGGATGACTAGAAAGTCTACTGGGTACTCTCATGAGGCTAAAGTAACTATGATATCATCCAAAATTCCTTCTGGTATAACCCTAGTCTTATCTGCTAATTCCAAAATGGTTGGGGTAGGCCTAAGAAGAGGTTTTAACTGTAATTCCTCCAAGGTAATAATGGTCATAACATTGATGGCTTCCCCTAGGTCTATGAGAGTGTTCCCAATGGAAACCTCATTAATGGTTATGGTCACTACGAGGTTTCCTGGGTTCCCATATTTTTCTCCCTTAAGATGCTTTGATATGTACTCAAAAATTTCTCCTATCAAATGTACTGTTGGAGGATCCTTCTGCTTCCTCCCTGGCTTCTTAATACACAATTCTTTGACCACCTTACCATAGATTGGAATATACTTAATGGATTGTAGCAAGGGAATCTTGACACAAATATTCTTCAATTCATTCAAGATGTCAAATTCCGGTCGGGTGGTAGGTTTCTCGATTACTAATATTTCTGGATAAGGTGGGGCCTTCGTAATTTGTGAAGGTTCATTTTGGGGAAGCTTTGGTTCTTGGTCCTTAGGAATGATAACATCTTCCTAGTTTCATCCATGGGTTGTTTGGGGATTTTCTCTTCTTCTTCTTCCTGGATGACTACTGAAGGTCTTTGCCTATCCAAAACTTTTCCCGACCTTAGTTGAATCTCCTGCAATGGAACAAGAGAAATAACATATGTGGGGAAGGCTTGCATCTCAACATTGTGAAGAGGTTGAGTGGGATTATTATTGGGATTGGGCACTGGTTGTGCCGGTAATAATGTTGGTCTTGGGGAGCTTGCATTATGATATTGTTGTGGTCTTCGTTGTGGAATAGGAGGTAAAGGTGGTGGAACAAAACCTAGCAGAAGCTGTGGAATGTTTGGTGGAAACTGAGGATAAGGATGGTTGGGCATAGGGACATGTGGATCTTGATGGTTCCCTTGTTTATGTCCTCCTCTCCATCCTTGAAGCCAAGGATGTTGGTACTGTGTAGACTAGTTTTTCCAAATTGGTGAGTTCCACTATTGTGGTTGTTGATAATAGGGTGGAACTTGAGGTTGTAGATCCGGGTATGTAGGTTGGTTCCTAGGCTACCATGGCCTCCTAGGTGCATAAGAGGACTCCCCAGGATCCCCACTCCTATAGATGGATAACAAACCAGGCAATGATGAAATTTTTTCAGTTGAGTGGTCCTCCGTGCAGAAGCCACAAACTGAAATGTTGTCCAATGGGCATTCCCTTGAGGAATGATTCCTCATGCATCTTGGGAAATAGATGCTCATTGCTGCATTTTCCTCCTCCTTTTTCTTTTTAATATTTAGGGTGTCCAAATGGGAACCTATTGTGCTTAAAACATCTATTTTTAAATTCTCTAAAATGTTCCATATATCTACTCTCGTGATACCACCTGAACTTACTGGTTTTAAGTTTATACTGTAAGGATCCCAAACATTCTTCCCTGTTTTAGCTTTGCTCCTCGAGTAATTTTTACACATTTCACAGATTTCGAAAAATGGTTTATGAGAGATGTCACCTGATGCCATGAGGTTAAGTGTCTCTAGGTATTCCTCTTAAATTCCCTTAAGGAAAAGAGCCCTAACTACATCATTTGGAAGGTCATGGTATTTTGATTTTTGGGAGATATAAGCAAACCGTTCCATATAATCCTCGAGATTCTCATCTTCTAACTGTTGGACTTTGAAAATATCATTACAATAATCCTTTGTATTGCAATAGTCTTGGCACTTCTTAATAAATATATCTTTCATGGCTTCCCAATACCTAATATTGGACTCTCCCAACCCCATGAACCATCTTAGTGCATAGTCCTTGAGGGTGGCAAGAAAGAGTTTTAGTTTCTGGGCATCTTGTAAGTAGTTGTAGCTCCTACACAAGATGCCAAACTCAAATAGGAAGGTATCCAGGTCTTCACTGCTTTTACCATAAAAGGTGGGTAGTGCTGGGAGGGGAATATTTTTCAAATTGATATTCGGTGTGGTGTCCAAAATTGGAAGCCTGAAGGTAGTTTCGGTTTGGTTTCCAACTTATTCTCCCTCCTTGTGTCTTACATTTTTGTGATTCTCCTGATCATCCATATTGGTTTGGTTTCCAAAAAGAGAGTACTTAGGTGGTTTTATCCTTGGAGAGAACAAGGTATCATAAGGTTTTTGTCTAGGAAAGGTATCCCTCTGATGGGAAGGTCTTCCGATTTCTTGGATGTTTGGGACTCTACTTGAGCCGGTTGAGATTATTGATGCCAAAGTTCCTGTATCAATTTGAGAGACAATTATATTGGATGAACTACCAAACAAAGTATTCACCTGTTCAGGGCCTATGATGTCTTCAAAGTTAGGATCTCCTGATGGTGGTAAGAAAACAAAGGTTGTATTGTTTGGTTCTGTGGAAGGTTCGAGTGGTCTTGCCTCATGTCCCAATATTACTGATGCTTCAATTTTCTGTTCTATAGTGCTCCCTGTCTTAGTCTCTTCAGAGACTTCTTTAGCTCTTTGGTTGAGATAGTTCATAATTTTTGGTATTGGTCTACGGAGTTTATGAGTGGAATGTTCCTTCCGCCGAAAAGGTCGGAAAGAACCTTGGTTGAAAGGTCCGATTTGGATTTAATGTATCTACCTTTTGGGTCCCTAGGTTTGTTCATGAAAGTGAAAAACAAAAAGACAAACTACCATTGGGTTTGGGGAAACCTGCTATAACAGATGCACAGGTTCTTACCTCTCGTCTTAAAGTCCCCCTACCACCAATCTAATGTTAAGGTTTAGAAATTATCTATTTCCTACCTTGAGACAATTCCCCGACAACGACGCCAAAAATGATGGGTGTTCTATATGCACTAAAAACCCTCAATTAAATTGTCAACTCGCGGGGTAAGTAAACTTAGAGTTGTAGCACTATATATGCCAAGGTAGAAAAGCTAGAGGTAGTATAGTCTAACTAAGGAGATGGTCTATCTGAGGGATAATCTACTTAAGCAAAGACTATCAATGAACAAACCCTATCAAGGAACTTAAACTATTCACCCTAAGTAACTTTTAAACAATGGATCGATGGATTGTCCTAAAGAAGTAAATGAAAACCCTAAAATGAACAAGTTAACTTAATCAATATAATGAGCAAAAGAAAGCCATCTATTTAATCTATTCAACTTAATGAACAATAGAAACAACAAACTAATCTAATCAATCTATTCAAATTAAAGAGAAACAACAAGTAAGCAAATAAACAATCAAATAACTAACCTATGAAAACTTCTTCAACAAGTAAACTAGTCAAAACTACTCAACAAGTAAGTAATCAAACTATTAAGCAAGTGAATTCTATTATTAAGATAAAACTCATAATTACTTCTAATCTGCAAAGGGAAACCTTAACCTATTGAATTAAAAGAATCATGACAATATTCAAAGATTAATCAACAACTACTCTTTAATCTACAATAACAAGAAACTTCAAATATAATGATGATGATTATGTCTTCAGTGTTTTATGACATCTAACAATTAGTGATATCTCAAGAGGAATAATTTCAATATTAACTTCTATGGAGAAATGAAAGGTATGAATAAAGCAATCTAACGAGAGCTTAGCCATCATAGAAGAAATATCAATTATCCTGAAACTCCATGCGATCTTTCAATTTATGCATTAATCATCAAAGATAAGAAAACATTATTCTATTTAATTGAAATGCACTCTTATGCTAATGTAAGCAAATTCTAACCATTAGAGACTTATAACTAAAAACTTAACTCAAACTCAAACTTTGAATTAAAATTGCAATCTAGATCTAGAATGGAAATTTCGTAACATAAACTAAGCTAATCCTTTTATTGACAATTCAAATTGCAAATTAAAAATGCTTATAAAATCATAATTTAAATTCTACTTTTACCTCAACATACTACAACAAAATTGATAAGAAAACTAGACAAACAAACTGAGAATTAAAATCAAAGCTAGCAACTATTCATCCATCGAAACCTTGCCAAAGAAACTATGTACTTTGTATTAACTCAATACTCCGTTTTAACTCAATACTTTGTTTTAACTTTTAACTATTCTATTTCAGCCTGCAGAAATTCAAACTAGCATTTAATCACATAACAAAGTTAGTAGCTAAGCTTGCAAGCTGTTTACTAATAATTAAAAAGACACAACATATTAACAACTATCCTTTACAAGCAACTTGCAAAAAATAAATTGAAACAATTAAATTATGAACAACAAGCACACATCATGTGAAATGATAAAAACACATGTAACGAAAAATGAAAGAAATGACAATTGCACAACTCAAATACACAAGATAACTATCTAACTATTCACCTAGACCACTGGTGCCCCCCCCAACAGGTCGTGGCTACTCCTCAACAACGAATCACAAGCTAAATCAACACGATTCTGGCATTTAAATTAAAAACAAAGTCTTGCACAAGTTTATGGAAATGTCTCGAATTACACAACGAAACAATTCTAGCAATCCTTCAAAATTCTTCCCTATTCTTGTCTGACCACTACTGTGGTATTTATAACAATTACAATTTGAGAGGTCGACCAATGGAAGGGTTAACCTCCTCTATAAACAACAAATTCCATTAAATACACTATAACTGCCTATGGTTTCTAGAAACCAAACGAGCCACTCAACGCTCAACATAACAACTTAATCCAAGATGTCAAGAGCTCAGTAGCTGGAGGCCACGAGGGTGAAAAAAACCCATGTTGCCGATTCGCCCAACACATGCCGCCGATATAAAACCACCAACTCACCCACGTTTTTAGTGCTGGATGCAATGCCAGATGAAGTACCGAATGCAGTGTCGGATGGAGTACCGGACGAGCTGCTGGATGGAAAAAAACCATGCGATTTTGTCATGTGACACACAGATCGCACATTAGCTTCTTGTAATCATTAAATCAAGTTGAACTAAACTCAAAATCATCACAAAACATTAATTACACGTTCCTGGCATAAGCTATGATGATTTGCTATGAAATCCTTCAAGACTTCTTCAAAATGGTTATTAATACATATATAATATCTGCAAAAAAGGATTCAATCAACATCATTAAACAACCAAAACACGAGCCCAACAACCACTTGCGGTGAACCCTTATGAATTTTTCTCTTTAATCATTCTCTCCCCTACGATATTTTCCTTAATAAAAATATCTTACACAAGTCTTACCTCTAGCTTTTGGTGTAATGATGAATTATATTTTCCTTTAACTCACTTCTATAATATTGTCCAACCCTACCCCACCCCCTCAAGGGAATTTTTTTAGGGCATTAATGAAAAATACACAATCTTTTTATTTTAAAATTTTGTTTTTTTTGTTTTTTGTGTGTTGTTAAATAGTTAATGCTTTAGTGCACTATAAAATAGTGAGCACATCTATATAGTCGTATTTCATCCAAAATAGATGTATAAACCTCAAGTATTAATTTGCCGAGGTTTGTAGTTATTATGGTTTTATAGGAGGTTTATCATTAATGCAATTAATTAATTGAAGCACATCGGTAATGTTGTGTTATATAAGATATAGTACATTAACGACAAAAAACCTTCTAAAGTCTATTCTAAGTTGTTATAATGTTACATATGTTCATCATATTAAATAACATGTCCTATCATTAAATTATTTGTAGTTACACAAGTGTATTGGTTGCAATTTTTGGATCAAATGTAGGGGAAATTAAAACAAAGTGGTAAATGGTCGAATTTGAAGATTCATCATTCAATATCATGAGAGATACTTGTCCTCCAATTTCTCCTTTATCTTTTTCAGTAAGGTATATTAGTTATATGTTGACATTCTGATTAAATATTTTCTAGCTTTGGTGCTTGTGCATTACTAACATTTGAACAATTGTCCCTTTAATTTTGTAGGATCCTGATTCTAGATCAAGTTCAGGTGGATATAATATTCCACTAGTCTAACCTATAACAAAATAGCCCAATGTCTTATCTAAATCAAGATTTTGTAGGAAATTAGTAGATGAAAATAGAGAACCACGTTACGTCATCAATTATAACATACCATCTGATTAAGCAACCATATTGGGATAATATTAGTTCACCATGAAATAGATGCATTTTATGAGACCCTAGTAATGCGTGCTTGTTCAAAATGTAAAGGGTTGAAGAAAAACCCTCAGTGTGCCACATTATCGCATTATGTTAGTTTTTGAATTCCCTAAGTTAATGGTCTAGTGCCTCCCACTCCTATCAAGGATCCAATATGTAATATATATAATACATGTAGAAACTCTTCCATATGCTTATTTTTTGAAAAGTTGGAAGCCAAATCAAATGTGTTTAATATGAAATTGATTAACCCATCTCCCTCTATTGAGTTAACAAAGAGTGGCAGTGAGCCATCATACAATATCAACAATACCTACCAAAATATCTCTACTAGAAGGTCCAAAAACTTGTAGTGACTTGAGAATAATAATGTCCAAGTACCCACCGAGACCAGTTCAATTGTTAGAGGGAAGCATGGGATTCTCTCTTTGTTACGAGGAAAATCTCTCTATGGCTAAGGGTAAACCACACCAGTTGAATATGATTGCAGAAATGAACTCTAATCTCAAGTATGCTATATAAACAAATATTCTAACAAGACAAGATAAGAGGCCTACCTCGTCCAGACGTTCAATGAAGTCCATCGTTGAGTACTTGACCCAAAGCAATATACCTGCAACTAGTCCTCAACAACCAAGCAACACAAGCATATGGTGGTAATATATAATGTTAACACATTCAATAGCATAATCCATCAATATTCATAACAAATATGCCCATGGAATAACAATTCAAATATTTACAAGATATCAATTGGACGAGAAAATAGTATTTCTATTAAAATATAATCAACAGAAGTGAATGAGTTACAAACTTCCGTGTCGACATGGTTCAAAACCGAGAAACCAAGTTCCTTCCAGTTGGGCCTCCACCACTTAAATCCTCCACCAAAGGCAAGATCATATAAGAGAGACCAAGGAGTTCTCAATCAATAAGGGGAGAGCTTGGGGGTTGAACAATGTGTTTAGACATAAAGGACAAAGGGACACAGACTCAATGTGAAGTGAATACTTTCTTCAGAGTAACTTTGATCTCAAAGTTGAATTCTTTCTCCTCTTTTCCATAGCTCAAATTTGGCCCATTTATAGCCTTCAAGTGGAACTGAAGGGCCGAGTCAGAATGTTTCTAGTATATGGAAGGTCAAGGATCATAGATCTCGTGACGTGACATGGAAACCTGACACCATTTTTTAATTTTTGGCACATTTCTTGATGTACATGGGCTGTAGTGGTGCAACCTGCATATACACATGTTGCAATATAGGCAGGGTGCATATATGTGGTAAAATTATGTTTTTGGCTCTAGTAATTTCAAAAAGGGACTTCAAGTTTGCATAGGGAAATGGAAACATGCCTTCTGTGCAAGATTGCATAGGGTGAGGAAAATCTTGCTATAACACTCTTATTGTTAAATGGAAAAGTAAATATCAAACTTGTTACAATCATGCTCTGTATGGCGCCTGGCCATCTTCCCCCATTGAGCTAGATGCTGGGATCAAATTCTCTTTTTGTGTTAATAATTACATGTTTGCCAAGTCTAAAATAGATGTTGAAAAATTTGTGTTTTTTTTCCCTTTCACATGTGTTTGTTCCTCCCTAACATTCAGTAGCGCTTATACCATTTTGTGGTTCTCGTTATAGTCGATCTAATTACCAAAATACTTGGTGTCGAGTACAAATCATATCATGCTTATTTGAATGATTCTATTCTTTATAGAGACAAATACAAGAACAAACCACAATGTCTTGAATGTAGGCATGGAAGATATCGAAAAAGAGAGAGAGAGGGTAAAATGGGTCCTCCTCATAAGATATTGAGGCACATGCCTATAATTCCAAGGATTATGAGGATCGTTTTTGCAAAGAATTAGCCATGTTTCAAAGGTGGCATGCCTCACACAAAAGTGAGTTATCAGTTATGTGGATCATGGCAGATTCAATAGCCATAAAACATATAGAGGATACATGGATTGATAAATTCAAGGATGACAAAGTCTTTGATTGAGAATATCCATGGATGGAGTTAACTTGTATTCCCTGAAACACCACCTATTTTGTTTGTCCAATGGTAGTGATCAATAAAAATATCCCCGCGTGGTTGTTTGTGAAAAATAAACATCTTATGTTGGCTCTTCTATTTCTTAGTAGAAGATAAGTGACGAGAATGTATTTCTACCTCTAACTATTGATCGTTGAATTGAAGCATTTATGGGAAGGTATACATGTATTTGATGTATCAAGACCCATATCAACAAAGAGGTATTTTTCATTGAATGGCATATGTGCATACACCATGCATGATTATCCATGGCTAGGAGTCTTCTCTGGTAAGTGTGTTGATTGATTTTTTTTATACCCATTAGATTATTTGGCATACTTGGTTGGAATATTCACCAATACTGAGAGGGGGGGATGAATCAACATTGAACAATTTTT
>ML813533.1:188293-203221 GCA_009831015.1 Picea engelmannii | reverse complement strand
GTGGGAGTTGGGTATATCTCAGTTATAATGGAGTGGTAGCTCCGCCTGTTGAGGCAGGCTGAGACGCTATTTTATTTCTGGTGCTTGTGTGGCCCCTTTGCGGCTCGAGGGGCTAAGGGGGAAGAAGAGTACCCCTAGCGTTGGCTGGGAGGTACCGGTGAGCTTTCTTTGGTCGGCAAGCAGAAGCGGCACAGAGCGAGGGGAGCGGCACAGCACGAGGGTCGTCTCCGAAGCGGGCGTGTGGCCAAGGTATGATTTTTATATGGTAATATAAAAAGCGTTTTATATTCGGCAAATCATTGTTATTAGTGATAATATCATGAGATTGTTTGGCATTATAATTTGAAATCTCGTTCCGCAATGATATGTTGAGTTGTTTATATTTTGATCATGTGTCACCTTAGTGCATTAGGTGATGTTGTTAATATCTTATTTGTTAAAAAGAAAAGAAAAAGAAAAAAAATTTCCTATTGTACTTCGCTATTCGTAGACGTAACGAAGGGGTCGTTACACTTCTGTGCACATTGCTTGATCCCATTGTGGTACTTTTTGGATTTTCATGCTCTTGATTTATTGGTAGCAACCCAAATATTTTTCTTATTGCTGGAGCCCATTTCACAAGTCAATTGGATTCTCAAATGGCTCCATTGGGAATCTGCTTACACTTAAGGTTCCCCTTTCTTTCAAGTAAGTTAGGGTAGGTAGATCATGTATGCACATATTTTTTTTCTTCAGTTCAATTTTGCATAATAAGGCAATATTTATATTGAAGTTTGAAGATAACTCCATGAAAGAGGAATAATTACAAAAAATTGTTTTGAAGATGACTCCATATCCCAATGGATAAGACAACTGGTCTTAAGATTCTGGTGTTCTCAGCAACCCACAAGGGGGTCAATGTCCCGAAGTTGGAGCCAGTTGTTGACCAAAATTTGGTCACCTATATGTTCATGCTCCTGGAATAATAATAATAAAAATATATATATTGGAAGATGAATATTTTCAAACTATTATATGTTCATTGCACAGCCCTCGATATCATCTTCGCCATGTATTTTGCAGAATCAAAATAGGAGTCTCGATGACCAAGATATGCATACTTTTGTCCAGAAGTCCAATGGAGGTATTACAAGAAGAAATATAAAAAATATTCTATGTAACATCTTCTTTCCTCTCTTTTCCATTCACCTCTATTCATTCTCTCATTTTATAATTAGTCATTTTTCTCATTATCTCATTACTTTCATATCCTCTTACCATTATTCACACTTAACCATTATTCCTTATTCCTTTCCACATTCACATTCCTTTCCCTTTTCTTTTTACTTTCCTTTCCATTTTCATTATCCCTTTTTTCCATTTCTTTCCTTTTCCCTTTTCCCTTTCCCAAATTTCACGTATTTCTTCATTTCCCATATATTTATTTTCATTTTTCATATTTTCCATATTTCTTTCCATATTTCACATGACCCATTATATACTTTCCAGACTTAGTCTTATTTATTTACTATGGCTTACCGCGGGTTGGCCGATTGGTGATATGATATTTCTTTCATGTATTAGGTGCAAGTCTGTCTGACCGATTCTCCTATCCTCTCCACCTTAGTTAACACTTAGAAAATTTCACACTTATTTTTACTATGTCTTACCACGGGTTCGTGATGATTTCTAAGATTCTCACCTACCTCCGCATTCACATAACCCCACAAACCCACCATATTATTTTAATAATATTTTTCCTATCCTAAGTTCTATGAGAAACATCTCCAAGTAACACATGGCCCTTTATTAACCAATGAGATGTATCCACATGACAGTTAAATAGATGGTGCCACATGGCAACTAATTAATGGAGAGACGTGGCAACATACAAAAAAGTGACCCATGGCATGATTTTATTGGATGACATATGACATATTCTTATGGGTATATTGTTGGCCTATCGAGTGATGACATATGGAAACATTTAGTTGGGTGACTCATCATTGCTGACTGGGAAGATTGGTGGTTGACTGGGCATGCAAAATTATTATTATATTCAACTATTTTCCAAGGGTCGAATCCTCAAAGCTACATGATTTCTTCTCTTCTCATGTTTCTTGCTAAGTGTATAAAATACTTAGTATTATATATCATAAAGAATCTAATATCCCAATGCATGTGGGATAGACTTTTAAACCAAAAAGTCGAATTTTATGAAGGGAATCACAAAATTCATCCAACGGTCCACATTTACCCATCAATTTTGATCAACGGTGGTTGAGCGTTGATCTTGCGGAGACCATAACTTGAGCTCCGGGTGTCGTAATCGCACAAAATTTATACTGTGGTGGTATAGGCTTCAAGTGTTGAAAGTTGATACATTTTTCTTAGAAATTAAAATATCAGTCAATTGCATTTTTAATGGGTCTGCATGACAACTCAACTTCACGAGCTCATATCTGGAGATCCAGGCGATGGATTTGCACAAACTTGATATCATTGAAAATATGAGATGATGAAGAGCATCTATGAAATGATTTCCATGGATAAAAAGTTTATTATTATTCCCATATAATTAAAACACGATCGTCCTTTTTTAAAGGCTAATTAATTAAATTTCAAAAAATAAAAGTTTAATTAAAACTTTTATTAAAAAGGGAGAGGGACCCACTTTCAATATACTTATATTAATGATGTGAATTCATTAATGATGAATTAATGAGGCATTAATTAAAGGGAATGCTTCAAGAATAAACTTGTACTAGAATTTCTAGAAGGGAGAAGCCCTAACTACTCAAGTGGTTTGAAAATCTCTTTTTTAAAAGAGAAGAAAGGCTTCATCAAAGGGTCCAATAATCATTATTGTCAAAGGGGCACGACAAAAGATCAGAGGAAGAAGAAGGTACAACCATGGATACACAATCAAGCTTCTGATCAAAAGAAAAAAATCTCCATCTTCTCCATTTTTTTTAATTTATTCTTCTACACCACTTCTCATAGTTTTATGCTTGAATCTCGGAGTTGGGCACACGATTGAGTTGTTGAGTGTTCTTCTTATATTCTTCTAAGATCTTTTCTTATATGATCATGGAGTATTTGCAGCCACATATATGGCTGTCAAAACTTTTGTAATAAAGAACGTATTTCATGAATAAAACTCCACAAAGAATTGCTTCGAGGTTGATCTTGACTGTATCTTGTAACTTTGAGTTTTAAGTATGAGGTGTTTGAGGTTGACCTATCCAATTCTCTTTTGATCTTGATTGCAGTACTTTGTTAAAATTATTTGAGATGATCAAATCATTCTCTCATATGAAGAAGATATGGATGTATTTATATATTATTAAGAAGATTATGTGTGATGCTGATCACAATTTAATTATGATGTTGAAGCCCTCCTTCAATCTTTTCTGATTAAAAGATTGTTGTTACACATAAAGATCATATTGAGTTATTGAAGAACCTTTTTATTTAAATCCAAGCAATAAAGATTTAAGGTTTGTTGTCTAGCACTTTCCCTACTCCAAGATATTCACAGATATATCTTTTAGCCAAAGAAGAGAACCACCTCTCTAAAAACGAAAGGGGACTAATATCCTCATGAGGTTACCGTTTCGATCCTGACGGTTTCAAGTGTCAACAATGTGTATGGAGTATAGTCCTTCTTGAACGATGCTAATAGCCTAATGTATTTGTGTGCTTCGGAGGAGGCCAAATTAGTCATCTTATATGTAAGTATTACTTACCTATTACTTAGTATCCAACTATTTTTATTAAACTTTTCTTAAAAAAATAAATAAGATGCTAATTACACTTGTTTTTCATTTCAATATAACATGCTTTAATTATTTTACACATATTATTTATATTAAATTATAATATTCACTTTCTTTTATAATTAAAATATCAAACCAATTTATATATTATTATTTAATTTTACTATATTACGGTTAAGCTAGGCTAAACATCTTAAGGATATTGAAAGATATAACATATTCCACTTTTACCACTACAAAAAATAAATTTTATTATTATATATTCTTTTAATAAAATAAATAATTTTTTTATTATATATATTTTTTAATAAAATAAATAATTTTTTTATTTATAAATTTTATTATAAATATTAATTATTTTTTTATTAATAATTTTTATTATAAATATTAATATGAAGTAATTTTTTTTTTTTAATAAATTTATTAGTAGAAAATTATTGAAATACTTTTTTTTTTTTTAATGAATAATAAGTAAGGTAAACCAAAAAGTCTAACCCATAATCAACAACAAACATAATAATATATAAAGCAAACTCATAACTTCAATACTATTTTAATATTATTAAATATATTAAACACAATTATTTTAAAATACACACAACTTTAATTTTAAATAAATAATGTTTTATATTACTAATATATATATTTTTAAATATCCATAATAATATTAAAATATACATTATTTTAATATCAAATAAATATCAATTAAAATATATGAATTTAAATTAAAAAATGTTTTGGGAAAGTTAGAAGATAAATACATACTTTTCGTATCGAGCAACCAGAGACAATAATATGATCTTATGGATTGAAAGTTAGTCCATTTTAAGGCATCCATACTTTATTTGAAATGTTTTCTATTTTATAAGGAGAGAATTTTCATTGATTATTAATCATACTTGGCATTTTGGAATGAAACTTTTCCCATTTCACATTTCAAGGCATCCATACTTTATTTATAAGTATGGAATTTCCATAAATTATATATAATTTAATCATATTTGGGCAAGAGACAATAATGTGCTCTTATGGAATGAAAGTTGTCCATTTTATGGAATCATACTTACTTGAAATATTTTATATATATATATTTTATTTTATAAGCAAAGAATTTTCATTGATTATTTGTCATACTTTGCCCATTTTGGAATGAAAGTTTTCCATTTCAAGGCATCCCTACATTATTTATAAGTAGGAAATTTCCATTGACTTATATAATTTAATGGTATTTGGGCTATTTTGCAAATGCAGTTAGATTATAACTATTTTGGAAGAGTTGGATTTTTTCCCTTTCAAATACACGTGACATATTAAAATGGTTATTTATTCATTGTTTTAACAAGATTTTGATTGTTTTTTCATTCATTCATTGTTTAGCCATCCATTTCAGTATAACATATGGGTATGGGTAATGGTGTAATATGATTCATAACATTGTCATGTTTGAGCTTATACCAGATGCAAATGAAACATACTAGTAGCATATAGAGTAGGGGTAGGGAAGAGATGGGGTAGGAAATAGATTGAGGTAGGGAAGTCATGGGTAAATGCATAGTGATTTTGAATTAAGTAGTGGTAGAAAGAGATTTGGGTAGGGGAGTCATTGTAAAAGTATAATGATTCCAAATTTAGTTGTTAGGGGTATTTTATGCTTGAAAAATGTATAGACCAAGTGACTTGCTACCCCTCACTGTAAATGCGATTAATGAATCAACCTCATTACAAATGAGATTAATGAATTAATAAGGTTATATACGTCAAAATTTGTGTTTAGAAATCTATTATTCTACTTCAATTCTATAGTGAATTCTTACAAACATGTTAGTATGGATTTAATGGTTGTTAGTTAGATTGTTATCTAAATTAATTATAATGAATTCTTACAAACATGTTACTATCAATTTAATGGTTGTTAGTTAGATTGTTATATAGTGACAATGAATTTATTATAATTAATTTATGGAAGTAGGACAATACAATGACATGTCTGTAAAAATTTATTATAATTAATTTATCAAAGTAGGACAATGGATTAACGAATTGGTTCTTTTTCATCGTTTTCTCTTTTTAAAATTTGATTTGTTAATTAGAATGTCAAACAAGCCATGTTACATGATGAAAGAGAGAGGTATGTTTACAAGGGGGTGTTATCCAAAAAAAGATTGTCATAATTTAAGGGAGAATATATCAAAGCCAAGTCATTAACTCATTATCTGACTTGTTGATCTAAGTTTTATTCTCATTCAATGCTAAAATTTTACATTTAAATTGAATGTTTTTTTTCCATTTTGAATGATTTTTACAGGTGGTATTGGAGAGGAGATTGCCAATGTTGATGTGGATAAAATTGCCAAACCCACATAATTTATAGGTTAGACAACAAACTCACCATTATTTTCTCATTACACAGATACAACATTTTGTTAGTCCCCCCCAGTAAGTGGAATTTTGTCTTATTTTTAAAAATTCAAAGCAGGCTTTGGAAGGGGATAAAACAACTTAACATAATTAATGGTTTTAAAGTTAGCACTTCTATTGGTTGTTGATAAAGGGTGTTCAAATAGTACAGTCTTTGGTGACTCTCTAGTAGTAATCAAATGGATGGAGAATTACTTAAAACACCCCATTTATGAGGAGGTTATGAATTACAAGAGGTAGTTCACATCTTTAGAGAAATAAATGTCCAAGCTAATACTTTATCTAAAAAAGCATTGTCTTTGGATCATGGAGTTGGGCAGGTTGTGGAAGATTGGGATGGGCATTGTGCCAATTATATACATGCCCCTTTATTTTAGTTTTCCTTTTGTCCGTGTCCTTTATATGCTTTGTATAACTTTATCTAAAGAAGCATTGTCTTTGGATCCCGGAGTTGGGCAGGTTGTGGAAGATTGGGATGGGCACCGTGCCCATTATATACATGCTCCTTTATTTTAGTTTTCCTCTAGTTTTTCTCCTTTATATGCTTTGTATTGCCTTTGTTTTCTAGCTAAATATTATGGCGAATGTTGTACATGACTATTGTAAGGGATTAAAGCTAGTTTTGATAAAAACAATTGTGTAATTTTAGGCTCTGTAATGGTAATATGGATATAATCTATAGGAAATATCTATGGAAGCTTACAAAGACCCTACTAGATACCATGGAAATATATACACTAATTTGAAAGAGAAATTTCTCTCTATTTTTGTATTAGAAGTCAAGCAATGCTTCCCAATTTATATGAAGTGTAATTTCTTATATATCTTAATCAAATTATGAGTTTTTTTTCCTGGTTTTTAAAAAGAAAAGAAAAGAAGAAAAAGAAGAAGTGTAATTTGTCTCTTTTGTATACATACATAAAAAGGCACATACAAAGATACATACATACATACATACAATCAATTTGGTGTATCTCAAGTGGTTGTGATGAAAAGTGGTTACCCTCCCCACCTAGGTTCAAATCCCACTTCTTGGCATGTTTGGTCTTAGTGAGTGGATTCTTGATGAGCTAATATGATGCATTCATGAGTTGTTGACCTAACCTTTATTATATCAAGATCCTTCATTGTCTCTTATGTCTGAATATGTCCATCAAGGCCCATGAACCACCAAAGGGCTGCTTCATTCAAAGTAAAAGGGAACAATCTAATCTTTTGAGCATTATTCTTATAGTCATAGGTCCTACACAAGACTTCAAACTTGAAAAGGAAAGTGTTTGGATCTTCAATGACCATTCCATGGAAGTGAGGAATACAAGTTGGATTAATATTCTTCATTTTTACTTTCTCCCTTGTTTCCAAGATAGGAAACTCAAATAATGTGTGTTCTTCTTTAGCTCTTTCTTCCACTCTTCCTCCTGCTCTTTCTTCTACCACAAGGGACATAGAATAAGTTTTTAAGGATGATGAAAAAGGAGTTCCCAATCCTCTATTTCCTCAACACTTTCTTCTAATTATTTAAGAGATTGATATGGACTTTCCACACTAGTTATTAACCCGAGACTCTTTTCTTGTTCTTGCCTTGTATTCCCTGTTTGTCTTGCACTTTGGTTATAAAATCCAGGTAGAAATATACCTAGTTTATCCCTACTATGATGCATGCATTTATTCAAAACAACCTACTGAATATATAAAAGAATACCACTTGCAAAAGGAAACCCTCAAGAACCTTTGTTCTTTCTCCCTTTTATAGTGGAATCCTCATTTGATAGTAAAGCTTCCTTAAATATTTTAGCACTTTCGTGGCAAGCAAACAAAAAGTGGTGGGTTGAATAATTGCAACGATAAAGGCTGTTGAATCTCAAGGGAACACACTTAATTATCAGCCAAGGGAATTGTAGACTCGTGAAGTGTTGTGAAAAATTCATGCAATCTTCAAGTGTAAAAAGGAGATACATAATATATTATGTATTATGCTCTTTTAGGGAATGGAAACTATATGAGTTATATGCATCCTACCTACAATAGAGTTCTATCATTTTTCAACAAAAGTATTCTAGGAATAAAGTTCTTTGTGGGTTATTCGCTAGTGCTACAAAACCCTTAAACTCCTTGAAACTATGCTATCGAAAGTAAAATGAAGTATTCAAAACTCAATGCTATAGAAAAGTACTAAAATATAAATTCAATACCTAGAAATAAATCTAATCTACAACATGTTGAATTACAACAACAATCCCTCTGCCAACCTGGTTCATGGTATGCTACTGAAAGGATAATCACATTGACATAAATATTCTAGCTATTTAAATGAAAGAAACAACACAATAAAATACATATCCAATGCAAAGACAAACACATAGGTGCATTCACTAACAATCTCTAGAATTATCCCGTGCTTGAATAGGATTGGTAAATCCCTTCCTTTAAACTTAGATTATCTCAAAATAATAGTGTCTTTATTTCATCAACAACTTCGAAATTACAACTCCAATTTGTAGCTCTCTAACACTAGTTGTATACAATCTTCAAAATCTATTACATACTACCTTAACTTGATCTATATATGAACATATTTATGCTAAATAAGATTTTTATTCCTACTGAGGAAATCCAATCTATGTAGCAACAACCTTACCCCTAAAATCACCAATTTCCTCTTCATCAATTATGACGACTTGTTGAGGGCTAGGATTTTGGGGTGCACGATCCTCCTTTGGTGCTAGAATAGATGGTTTGCTTGAGAATCAATGGATACACTCTTCCTTATGGTTAGTTTCTTTGAGGGTGACTATATATTTCATGTTCATGCCCCATATTTTCAATCTAGAGCATTGCAGATGCATGATTTTGTAGCCTCATTTGTTTCTCTATTTAGGTTGTAGGGGCAAGTCAATCTTGTGTGCCCTAATTATGTTCCAACAAATGCATTGTCTCCCTTATTGAAATTATGAGTGCTTATGGGATACATAATGGAGGGAATGTGGTTTCCCACTTTTCTTTTCTCCTCATTGTAAGTGGGACATGTGCAATGGTGGAACCAAATGCTAAAAAACAATCAAAACATCTTTTATATAGCAATAGAGGTGAAGGCTATATAAATCAAATTCATGAGAAAACACATTATTAATTTCTACTCATCGACATAAAGGAAACTCAAGCATATTCATATAACAAATTATAAAATGCAACCAAAATTAACCATTTCAATTTATTAATGACCAAATTGTCATTGGCTACAAAATTGGATAGTTTAGAAAACATTGGGCTTAATAATGGGCAAAAAATCAAGGTTCCAAGAAGGTAATTAAATATACAATATGAACAAGACAGGGCAATTTAGGATCCATTAGTTAGTTACTACATCACACACATCATTAATATTGGTGCACTAACATAACACAATCCAAATATTAGGATGTGCCTACTTGTGCTTGTGCGTGTTTAGTGCATACCATGTTTGTGGTGCACACCTCTAATAACACTACACGAGAGACATGCAAATGTAAATGGACATAGCCTGCAAATAATATTTCGTGGTGCGATCATAATCGAAACACCAAATGGAATGCATTATAAGGTACATCAAATAGGGTAACACCTTTCTATAACATTTCTCGAAGTGTTGTACAATAGTAGTTGTATTATACAACCCATCATTGTATGACTAATATTATATGCAAACTGTGCATGATGGATAGGGTGCACTTTACAAAGAATGGAGCATAAGATAGTGAATCTATTAAAACATCACATATTGTACATTGTAACATGAGGCATTATTACAAACAAACATCCCTACAACAATGATTTGTGGATCTTTAAGCCCATTTTCATTCGACATGATCTTTTTTGGGTCATTTCCCCTCTAGTGTGTATTTATTATAGAGCACAAGTGCATCATGGTGTTAATAAAACCAGTACATTGAGAGAAAAGAGGTGCACATGACCTAATTTTTGTAAAAACCTCTACCCAAAACCTTTGCAAAAATCCTCTACTACAAATATCTGCAAGTGCAAATATTTAAATTATCACCTCCATAGAAACCTTAGTTAGAAGCTTTTTTTATAGTAGTGTAATGACACATCTCAGTGTTTTCTATTAGCCAATGATGCAAACATATATAGATGTCATTCTTGATAAACTTATGTAACAACTAGACTTTTACTATTTTGGAGTTACAATATAACAATTAACCTTATACTCATGGATATGAATCCTTAACCAAAAGACTTATATGAGGTCTTGACAATGTGCCAAGGAGGTACCAACTTTGCTTGTTTTAGTAAGCACACCAACATGAATTCACATGTAAAGTGTAAGTATAGGAGGAGGTAGAAATAGGCTTGTAAGAATAGAATATTAAACCTTTGATGCAAAGGATAAAGGCCCTCTAGAACTCAAAGTACAATATCATAACTACAACTCTAGTATCCTCAAATTTATTCATCATATGCATCAACTGCTACAACATTTAACGACACACATTAATTCAATATAATTTAACACCATCAATAAACTATAGGAAACATTAATTAATCAAGCCAAATAATTTAGAACAATTCACAAAATCATAAACCCTGTCACAAGTCTTTGGATCACAATTCCATTTTCCACTACAAATTGAATCCAAAACCCCAGTCATTATTGGATAGCAGAAATCCCCCTCCCATGAGAGCAAAAAGTGAGAAGCTTCCTTCCCATTCAAATATTCCCAAAGGCATAGGAACATCAATGAGTTAAATTATAGGTATTTCAATTGTTGGTGGTTACATATCATATCATTTACTCTAACTTGTGCTTGATGACGTGGTCAAATTCTAGACACCATCCTACATCCAACTTGACCTCAACGCTGATTGTTTAATTCTAGTTATTTCGAGGGTCAAACTCATACCAACCCCAAACTAGGTTTACATTCTGAAATAGATGTGATGTTGCCATGTGTCCCTCTTTATTTTAGTGCCTAAATCGACCTTGCCTCTCCATCTTGTTTTCCTCCTGCAATGCACAAGACACTGCCACATGCCTCATCACCTTCTACTAAGTTTTGGCTAAGTACTTTTCCTACTCCTAGTGTGCTTAGGAAAATGCATGTAGAGAATGATTCAAATATCCATTTGTGAAAACTAAAGATCCATGGGGTTGAGGTATTTCACCTCCCCTAAAAAAACAATATTCTAGAATTTCAAACTCATTCTTCTTCTACAAGTTATTGATCTTCCAATTTGGGTACTTGCATTGAATTTATCGGTGTTTACTTAGCTCAAAAATATACCTTTTTACAATCCATACCTTTTTACATTTCTAGATTTTCAAATGCAATCTAAAAACTTATTATTGTGCAAACATTCTCATAAATTTGTCTTCATTAAAAATAGTCTAAAAAGCATATGAGTCCTTACGAAAATGTACATAGGCCCTATCAAAATAAATTAGTTTGGAAAATCAAATACAAAATCCTAGAGCCAATAAGATCCTTAACAAAACCTAGGTGCCAAAATTTCTTAAACTGACACCAATTTAAAGATACAAGTCTCTGGAAATGGAAAATTATCCATTTTCCCTCTTTTAGCCAAATGCATGTAGTGAAGACTAAAATGCACGGAAAGGGTACATTAATGAGCCAAATCCATTTTTGTAAAATGCTCTAAATTGATCAATCAATTCTCTATAAACACTTTTCATATTATGTCATGATTCCACTCCTATATTTACTATACTTAAAAAAAAAAATTACCCTTATTTCAACAATTTAGAAAATGTATGCATGGTGGATTAAAATGAAAGCCCAAGGAAATGCAGATTTGTGAAGTCCTAAAATTTTGAGGTCTTTGACAAGGTACTCATTATGTATACACTAATTAAAGGTAATTCAAATTATAAATGAGAACACTTTTATGTATAAATTACATTTTTGTTTTGGGAGACCGAAGGAGAAGTACAAAGATTGTGAAGATGAGAGGATATTGGAGGAGATAGTGAAGAGGCGAGCAAACCAAAGTAGAATATAGTGGATTTTTTTTTAAAGAAATACATAATGGAAAATAATTCGTAATAAACCTCCTCATGTAAATATGAAAGTTAGTAACTAGCTAATATTTTGGATGGAGGAAGCAAAACCTTTGGACTATGGCAAGGATCCATCTGACTTGACTAAAGGATTGATCGTCACCTATCATGGGGAAATCAATAGAGCTTGGCATAAGGACAAAATCCTCTTTTTCCCTATCACCTTGTAAATAATATGAACTTAGTCAAATTATCAATGTCATCTATGGAAATCACTAAGTTGCTTAGGAAGGACTTACCAAGGGACCTTGACAAGGTAGTTGAAGGTCCCAGGAACCCTTCTTATAGTCAACCAAATGTTTCAACTTAGGAAAGGAGAACATCAACCCTTTTCATACCACCAATTTCAAATTCATTAGAGGGAAGGCATATGACAACTCTTCAAGGTATGGATGGCACAATTACAGTAAGGGAAATATGACACACTATAATACCCCCGATTGATCCCCAGTTGTAATTGTACAGATGTTTTATAGGTTGGTGAGCCAGGATATTACATGCCAGAGTGTCTATATGATTATTAGGTCGAAGAGTCTAGATGCTAAAAGGATAGTGATCGTCATTATAAAATGTAATCACACTTAGATATTAATAAAATACATCTCTGTTGCAGACCAACTAGACAAAAGAGTATGGGGGGGTAAACTCCACTAGAAAGGGAAAGGGGGGCTAAGAGTCTAAGGTTAAGGGGCTAAGTCAAGGGACTTAGAGAAATAGCTAGTCCTCATTAACTGTTTAGATTGTTGTTGTTTTTAGTTTGAAATCACAATTATTTTGCTGCCATTTTGTGGTGACTTTACCTCTGTTGTTTCAATGATCTGATTGAATTTAATGATGTAGCTTGGCATTTTAACATTGAATTATTTGGTTATCATTTTAACACTCTGATTGTTTGAATTGTTTTATTACTTAGATATCATTTTAACATTTCAAAGTATTCTTCCCTTACAAATATAATATAATCTCTTTTCTCTTTTGGCATGAGGTTAATCTGCAACAACGGTTTTTCATTTAAATGGTAGCAAGTCAAGTGGTTAGATGTTGCAAGTAATTCAAAAATCACAACCTCTGCGATGATTAACTTAGGTAGAATGAGTTGAAACTATCCTATAAACTTGGAGTATATTTATAAAGTGATTCTAATTGGGTAATAATAAATAACATAAGGGTCATGAAATGCTTACAAGGCACTTTCCATCTAGTATAAGTAGTAGTCTCATAACCTTACAATAAACATAGATTGGGTGTTGGACGAAGACGAATGACCTAGAATGTCATTGCTTTAAACTCAACATGGACATTGCGAGGTAGGTTGCAAACCATTTCTTTCACTTCAAAAAAAATGTAACCTCTCACCTTATAAAATCATTTTAAAGTGTGAATGGCCAAAAAGTGTTATAATATTAATTTTAGCTTTTTGCTAACTTCAACTTGCTTTAGCCATTCTTTTGTGGATTTATTCTTGTTAGAAACTGTAGAACCAACAAACTTCTGAGCTTCGAATTGTTCGATCTTGTTCAAGGACGTCTAAGTATTTTTTTTTATCTCACTCTACAATATGTAAAAGCCAATCTCTCCAACTTTGCGATTCAATTATTAGCGTAGTGATTTCTTCCTATGGCTTGTGCAATTGTACTCTATGCTGATTAAATTTTAACATTTCAACCAAATAAACTTATGTTTATATATTCTTAAAGAAAATTAACTTTTACTTTTATCATATACTATAACATTAATATACATATCTAAAGTTTCATTAAATTATAACTTGTTAGCAGTTATATATAAGACATTTTAGGATAATATCAATACACATCTCTAAAGTTTCATTAACTTATGCAACTTGTAATGGCTACATATATAGGACATTCTAAGTGTTACCTGCCTTTTCTTCCAAGTAAAAAAAACAAGTAATCTTATTAATAAGAGATAAAATTACAATAATATATGTTGGAGCATTCCTTTCATCTATTTTTCAAAAACAAAAAGCAAGGTGTTAGACACCTATCCAAAACTGGTCATGCTAACCAAGAGAGGTCTCGTTTTATGTCATGTTTCTTCATAAATCTTTACATAAAAGTTCACATATTTCCTGATATATAGTCTGCCTCTTCAAAAGAGGGAGATGTATGCCATAGAGGAACCAAGATGAAAGTAGCTTGCAACAAAAATATCCAAAAAGAGTGTCCTTGCCCCAGGGAAGATATTATTCAGAGAGAGGACCAAGAGTTGTGAAAATATTTTCTGGAGCCAAACGGGCTTTCTTCCCAGATTTTCCAGCAACCTTTGAGAGTTTTTCTGCTTCTTGATTCCAGGTCCTGTAGACATGGGAGAAGGTAATATGAGCGAAGAAAGAAGTGTGCCTTTTGATGTCCTCCAAGGTTGGATGAAGTGTATATGTGTGCAGTGGTTGTTTTCCATTTATACAGTTTATCACCAGTAAAGAGTCACCATATATGTTGATATGTGAAATACCCTTTTCCTTTTCCAAAGTGAGGTGAAGTTTTACCACCATGAATTCACTGAGGTTGTTGTTTGCAACCTCGAGATGGGAAACAAAAGAGATTTTTGTGGTGGCATCCAGAAAAATGATACCTCCAACAACTCTTGTAGAGGGAGAGCCATGTGTTGCACCATCGAAGAAAGACCAGGGTGAGGAGGGGTCGATACAAGGGAGGG
>ML813533.1:158436-172115 GCA_009831015.1 Picea engelmannii | reverse complement strand
GTATTACTAATATTTTTTAAATATCCATAATAATATTAAAATGTACACTATTTTAACAAAGGAATGAAGGTTTCAGAAAAAAAAAAAAAGGGAAGATGGCAGTGAGCGATAGCAGCGAACTAGATGATCCTGGAACACTCTTACACTTCCTTAGGCGGTGTTTCTCCTAAAATTTGATTCTTTCTTCCTTCCTCTTGACTTAGTTAGTAGTCAGCTAGTCCTCCTTTCCATCTTTGACGACAAAGATTGAACTCCAGGCTCGCCTCCATCGTATTTCATGCCTGAACCGGCTTCTAAAATACTCTGGGTTTACTGAGGTGGGCTCCGCCTGGTCGTCTTCCAGGAAAGCTACAGGTTGTAAAGTTCCACTTGGTCTTGGTTGGTTCCGGCTTAACGAGCCCTGGGGGACTTGGAACTGTGCTCGGTTACTTGTCTCTTTGGTCGGTTCCGGCTTAACGAGCCTTGGGGGATTTGGAACTGTGCTTGGTATTTTGTCTCTTTGTCCAGCTAACTTGTGTTCTCCTTCTCGCCTTCTCTGATTGGTTATCCCCCTCTATCCTGTTTTTACTTCCTGGGACCTTTAGACTTTGATTTGAGCTCCCCTATAGACTGTTCTCCTCTATCTTGTCGTTTCTCCTCCTACTGGGCCGACATACAGCTCTCTCAGCTTTGTAACATGGATTCGCTGACAAATCCTCTGATGCAGCCCTCTGATGAACTTATCTGGAAACAGGTGGGCCTGTTTGACAAACTAGACTCCCTTGAATCCAAGCACCAGTTTTTTCCCTCCGAGCCTTCCTTTTCAAACTTTTCCACTGTTCTCACCAGGAACCCTAACGTTAAAGCCTCTCCCCGACCGTCGTTTCCACTTGCTCGGAAGCCTGATCCACCTGTCCCTGACAGGTCCCTTCCCGATACACTCTCTACTCCCCATCATGCTCGTTTTGGTCCTCGTATTGAGGAGACTTCCCTTCGAAAAACTTCTAGTGGCCAAAAAGTTTGGAAAGCTAATAAAAGATCAAAGCGACTGATCCTGGGGGATGGTGTGGGCTTTGAAAATCTTGTTATGATGTCGACCTGCACTCTGGTGGGATGCCTCTCTTACAAACACCTGAGCCATCAACCATTGGATGACTGGTTAAAAAGCAAGTGGTTTCTTGTTTTGGGTTACCTGCCACGAGTCCAGTTCCTAAAAAAAGGCTGGCTTTGCTTTCACTGCAAGACCCCAGAAAATGCCTCCCTTCTGCTCTCTACTTCGTGGGTTTTCGGAGGGGGCAGTCTCATGCTTAAGCGCTGGAGATTGGCCTTCAACCCAGACACAGAGTATTTTCAACTTAGGCATCTTTGGGTTCTTCTCCCAGGCCTCCCGCTTTATCTCTGGAACAAAGAAGCTTTGACAGTGATCGGTAATGCTCTGGGGATGTTCATTGCTCTTGATAATCAGCTCCTTGGTGGTTCTTTGAGAAAAATGGGAAGAGTGCTTGTTGAGGTTGATATCACGTCTGGACTTTCAGAGACCATGGAGATCGACTGGAGAGGACAGAAGCATTTTCAAAAGTTGGACTACCTCAGACTCCCTTTCCGATGTAACCTCTGCAGAGAAACTGGCCACCTACGCCGAGATTGCCCAGGTAAGTCATCTACCGATTCCTCTGAAGAAAATGATCTTTTTCTCCACCCTACTGATTATATGGAGGCGGACCCTTCCCTGGCCTATCTTGATTCGCCTCAACGCCCAGATCCCCAATCCTTGTTGGGGCAACCGGACGAACCGCAGTTCAAACTGAACCTTCTCTGTCCCTCCCTCCTTAAATCACTTTCTGAAGCCGAGAAAACCACTCTTTCTGACTTCGCCTGGCTCTTGGCCTCTCGCAATGTTTCTCCCTCCTCACCTGAGCTCAAGTCTTCCCTCCCCACAGACCTACCAAAAACTCCGGTTCATTGCCTCCTTCCCACGACGGGTCCTCCAGAAGTCCCGACTCCCTCCCTTGACGAGAACAACCTTCTCCTTCTAGACTCGGCCAAGCTGCACCGGCCCACATCCTCTTCCTTGGACAAGAGGCACGTTAGACCGACCAACCCCTTTCCCCTAGCCGCATCTCCTCCACGGTCGCCGGGTTTTAGTCAACTAGAGGAGGACGACGTAAACCTTCTAGAGGCTTTGAACTCCTCGGCCGCTCCTGGCATTCTCCTGAGCAACAACCTCTCCCTGTTACCTATGTACCATGGAAAATAGCTCCTTAATCCAGCCACTGAGCCGGGTCCTTCATCTTCACTTCCCTCCGACAAAGTCACTAAAGCCCTTGCATGGTCGCATGGTATTGGATTGGAACTTTCCCTGCTCCAGACACGTAGCTCCAGGAAGAAAAAAGAGGTAGCGAGTATTCAACCAGCTGCTACTGATTGTCCCTCACAGAACGGAAAGGCCCTTAGAGATTTGAAGGCCATAGCGAGATCAAAGTAATGTTAGTGCTTTCATTAAACATTCGGGGGATTGGAGGACCCCTCAAGGCTGCCTCCTTCAGAATATTGCTAGAGATTACAAAGCCGGATATCATTTTCCTTCAAGAGACCCTGGCGTCTGACCGTCTTTCCAGAGATTTTGTGCATCATTTCCTCCCTTCGTGGGTCACTGCTACTGCTAGCTCCCTAGGAAACTCAGGTGGACTGTTGGTCGCCTGGAATCCCGATCTCTTTCTGCTGAAATATTTTTTGTCGAAGGGGGGTATCCTTTTGACTAGCCACTTTCTTCCCACTGGATAGGAATTGGCATTTCTTAACGTCTACGGCCCTTGTTCGAACATACCACTTTTCTGGAAACATTTGGCAGAAAGCGGACTGCTCTCTTTACCTAATCTCATTCTTGGAGGAGACCTAAATATCATCCTGGAAGCAGGAGAACATTGGGGGGGTCCATTCTTGCCGGGTCCTACAGAGGACTCCTACAGAGCACTTTTTGCAGCTAACAACCTGATTGATGTCCAGCCTCCGTGCCTGGTCCCAACTTGGCGAAACGGGCGTACAGGTAAAGGAGTCGTTGCAAGAAGGCTTGATCGATTTTTGGTTGCTGAGGCTTTTTTGTCTTCCGCTACTTGTCCATCCTCATGGGTGGAGTTTCCTTTTGTCTCGGATCACGCCCCGATCCTACTTAAGTTGACGCCCCCGTCGCTCCACCGGTCGTCTCCATTTAAATTTAACCACCATTGGCTTCAGCATGTGGACTACACAACATTGGTCCATTGGGTCTGGAGGGACCTTCGATTCTTGGATGAAGTAAACCCCCAGCGGCGGCTGGTCTGGAAACTTAAGGTTCTTAAACAACAATCTAAATTGTGGTTTATGGAGTTAAAGTCAGCACAAGCGACTCGTCTATCAGATCTGGAATCAAAAATCAAAGAAATTATCTTTTCAGCGTCCATATCGACCTTGTTTGCGGCAGATTCAATTACCCTTTCCTCTCTAGAATTGAACAGGTCCTCCATCTTGAGGGAACAAGAAAATGCGTGGAGATTGAGGAGTCGTGCGACTTGGTGGAAGAGCGGTGACTCTAACACCAAGTATTTTCACAATCTGGCTAGCTTTAATCGGAGTAAAAAATATATTTGGTCCATTGACAGTAATGATAAGAGGACTATTCGAGGGAAGGATGCGTTAAAGGCGGAGGCAGTTTCATATTTTGCTCATCAATACAAAGCTTCCAACAACTTTAATCTTCGAGAAAAGGCCACTACAACTGGCCTTTATCCTCATTTCTTCTCGGCTGAAGAGGCTTCTGAGCTTTTTAATCCTGTTACACTCACAGAAATTAAAGATATTCTGATTCACTTTAGAAAGGAGAGAAGTCCTGGGCCGGATGGCTGGACTTCTGAATTTTTCATCTTCTTTTTTGATCTCGTAGGCGAGGACTTACTACAGATGGTGGAGGACTCCCGTTTAAATGGAAATATTTCTGGAAGCCTTAACTCTATGTTTTTGGTCCTGATCCCGAATCTGACAACTCGCTCTCTTTCAGTGATTTCCGACCGATCTCCCTCTGTAATCTGGTCTACAAGTTGATCTCAAAGGTCATCGCCAACCGGATCAAGCCCTTTCTTGGAAGGAGTCTTTCAACTGAACATCTCGGCTTCTTAAAGGGTAGAAGAATCCAGGACGCGATCGGGGCAGCCCATGAGTGCATCCACAACATCAAGCAGAAAAATTTAAAATCGCTGATCATGAAACTTGACCTTAAAAAATATTTCGACAACATCGATTGGGAGTTCCTGAGACTTGTGATTTTTGCCACTGGATTTGGTGAGAAGCTCACAAATTGGATCCTTGCTTGTGTCACTAGTGCCAATTTCGCTGTAATAATCAATGGTGAGGCCACAAGCTTTTTTACTAATGAGAGGGGGCTCCGGCAAGGATGCCCTCTTTCCCCCTATCTCTTTATTTTGATTATGGAAGGACTCAGCCTCCTGCTCACTAAAAGATTCACTGAACACAAGATCACCGGTATTAAAGTCTCCAAGTTCATAAAGATGTTTCACCTTATGTTCGTTGACAATGTCCTCCTCATGACGATCGCTGACCTAGCGGAATGAGCGGTAATCCAGGACGTGCTTTTTCTCTTTTGTGCAGTCTCGGGACTATCGATCAATCACTCTAAATCTACAGTTCATTTCTGGGGACTCACGGATTCCGAGCTCCTTAGTCTCAAAAGTTCCATTCCCTTCACCTTTGTTGACCTGAGAGAAGGTTTTAAGTACCTTGGGTTTCAGCTAAAGCTGAGAGCCTCCACGCCCGTTGAGTGGCATTGGCTTGTTAGACTTTTTGAAAGAAAGATAGGCGGCTGGTGTAATATTTGGCTCTCACTGGGCGGCTGACTAACCCTGGTGAAAGCAGTGCTAGAAGGCTTGGCGGTTTTCTGGATGACCCTGGAGAGAATCCCCAAAAAGGTCATCAACTCCCTCCGGAGACTCTCCTCAAATTTTCTCTGGAATGGTCTGGGAAGTAAACACAGTTTTCATCTTTGTAGTTGGGAAATCTTGACAAAGCCTAGAAATACAGGCGGCTGGGGTCTTAAAAATTTAGTCACCTTTAACACGGCCCTTCTGGCCAGTTCCTTCTGGAGAGCTACAACTACCAACAGCATTTGGCACCGCATTGTTGTAGATAAATATTTTGGCTCCTTGAATTTTAGTGATTGGCTCCGAAAGCCTTCCTTACATTCAAAGAGGTCTTCCACTTTCTGGAAGGGCCTTGTAGCTGCCTCCCCGGTCATTCTCCATTGGCTCCGATGGATGCCGGGTTCGGGTTCAAAGATTCTCCTAGGCAGAGACAAGATCATTGGTGTGGATGACAAGTCGATCCTCTCCCCGGCGCTGATTTCAAAGCTTGTATCTTCAAATTTGATTTACCTGGCGCAGGTTGTGAGCCCGTGTAGTTCCCCCTATCTCCCGGATTCTTGGTTGGGCGGTACTGAATTGAATCTTAGTGGACTGGAGGCAGTGGAATGGTATCGGTTCACTACTACTTTGAAGATTGCTGGCATTTCCCTGAATGAGAAGCCAGATTCCTTGAGGTGGGCTGGAGGTGATGCTACATGCATCATTTCCGTTAAAAATATTTATAATGCTCTGCTATCCCAGCAGGCCCTCGAGCACGATTCTTCCTGGTTCTCTCAGATTTGGAACTGGAAGCTGCCCCTCAAGTTTAAACTATTTATTTGGCTGGCCGGGAAAGACAAGATTTTAACGTGGGACTCCCTTCGCCGGAAAGGCTGAGAAGGGCCCGGTCCCTGCCCTCTCTGTCGCTGTGCTCAGGAAGATATTCACCATCTCTTAATTCACTGCAAATTCTCGAGGGAGGTATGGAACAAATCGTTGAACTACTTTAAACTTCCTTTCTCTTGGAGTGGTGAATCAATCTCAAGCTGTTTCAGCTCTTGGCACTTGATTAAATCCTCTCCGAATTGCTTGGCTGCTCTTATAAGCTGGCAACTTTGGATCGAACGTAATTGGGCTCTGTTTGAGGATCGAACTCCTTCCTCGCTAGTTGTCTTTAATAGAGTCCTGGCCACCCACAACTGGCACCCATCTTCTGATAAGCCCTCCCTCTCCAAAGTGATTGACCTTGATTTGCCAGATGGATTCACCCTGGCTTGTTTCGATGGAGCGGCCTGTTCAAATGGCCTCTGCTGTGGAGCTGGAGGTATTTTCAAAGCTCATCCGTCGAGAATCACAAAGTGGTTTCTCAATTGCGGACCGGGGACTAATACCAAAGCGGAGCTTTTGGGGCTTTGGGTTTCCCTCTTCCTTGCTTCTTCTTGGTCCATAACTCATCTTCTCGTCCGAGGCGACTCGAGAGTCATCATAGACTGGATTTCTCAAAAGTCTAAGCTCAGCGCTATCCACGTCGATTGCTGGAAACAGAAAACGTGGGATCTCTCCAAAGGCTTCACAAAGATCAGTTTCCAACACTTTCTTAGATCCTTTAATCATGAGGCGGACGCCCTCTCCAAGAGAGCGCTACTTGAAGGGGCTGGGAGACTATCGTTATTCCACTGCGATAGTGGGATTGAGAGCTCAACAACCGATCTAAAAATCTTCTGATCGATGCTTGGCCTCTTTTGTTTTTTGCGTTACTTCTGTTAGCGACATCATTGATCTGGGGGCAGTTTGATTGGTCTAGACCTACAACTTTGCGGTTTGAGATTATCCTGTATTGACAATTCCGTTCTTTTCTGACTTGGTGCGCTGTCATCCGACCAAAGCTCATCTCTATTTTTATCTGCTGTTTCACCCTGTAAACGATCTTATACACTATATAAAATCGAGTTAATTTTTTCATGGAAAAAAAAATAAATAACAATTAAAAATATTTGAATTTATATTAAAAAATGTTTTGGAAAAGTTAGAAGATAAAAACATACTTTTCGTGTCGAGCAACCATAGCCAATAATATGCTCTTATGGAATGAAAGTTAGTCCATTTTAAGGCATCCATACTTTATTTGAAATGTTTTCTACTTTATAAGGAGATACTTTTCATTGATTATTAATCATACTTGGCATTTTGGAATGAAAGTTTTCCCAATTCACATTTCAAGGCATCCCTACTTTATTTATAAGTATGGAATTTCCATAAATTATATATAATTTAATCATATTTGGGCCCGAGACAATAATGTGCTCCTATGGAATGAAAGTTGTCCATTTTAAGGCATTGAAATATTTTTATTTTATAAGCAAAGAATTTTTATGGATTATTTGTCATACTTGGCCCATTTTGGAATGAAAGTTTTCCATCTCAAGGCATTTTGGAATGAAAGTTTTTTTTCCCTTTCAAGGCATCAAAGTAGGGAATTTCCATTGGTTATATATAATTTAATCATGTTTGAGCGAGAGACAATAATATGCTCCTATGGAATGAAAGTTGAGGCATCATACTTTATTTGAAATGTTTTTTTATTTTATAAGCAAATAATTTTCCATTATACTTGGGCCATTTTGGAATGAAAGTTTTCCATTTTAAGGCATCCCTACTTTATAAAGTAGGAAATTTCTATTGACTTATATAATTTAATCCTATTTGGCTATGTAAATGCAGTTAGATTATAATTATTTTGAAAGAGTTGGAAATTTTTCATTTAAAATACATGTGACATATTAAAATTCATTAAAATTGTTAGTTAGATTTTGATTTTTTTTTCCATTTATTCATTGTTGTTAGTTAGGTTTTGATTTTTTTTTTTTTTTCATTTGTTCATTGCTTAGCCACCCATTCCAGTATTACATATGGGTAATGGGTAATGGTATAATATGATTTATAACATTGTTATGTTTGGGCTTATATTAGATGTAAATGAAAGACACTAGTAGTATATAAAGTAGAGGTAAGAAAGAGATCGGGGTAGAGAAGTTATGGGTAAAATCATAATGATTTTGAATTAAGTAGGGGTAGGAAAGAGATTCAGGTAGGGGAGTCATCGTAAAAGTACAATGATTCCAAATTTAGTTGTTAGGGGTTTTTTCATGTTTGAAAAATGTGCAGATCAAGTGACTCGCCATACCTCACTCCAAATGAGATAAATGAATCAATACAATTATATATGCTAAAATTTGTGTTTAGAAATCTATTATTCTACTTCATTTTTATAATGAATTCTTACAAACATGTTAGCATGGATTTAATGGTGGTTAGTTAGATTGTTATCTAAATTAATTATAATGAATTCTTACAAACATGTTAGTATCAATTTAATATGTTAGTATCAATTTAATGGTTGTTAGTTAGATTGTTATATAGTGGAAATGGTATGTTTGTAAGAATTTATTATAATTAATTTATGGAAGTAGGACAATATAATGGTATGTGTAAAAAAATATTATAATTAATTTATGGAAGTAGAACAATGGATTAATGAATTGGTTCTTTTTCATCATTTTCTCTTTTTAAAATTTGATTTGTTAACTAGAACGTCAAACAAACCATGTTAGATGATGACAATGAGAGGTATGTTTAAAGGGGGTGTTATCCAAAAACGATTATCATAATTTAAGGGGAGAATACACCAAAACCAAGTCATTAACTCATTATTTGACTTGTTGATCTAAGTTTTATTCTCACTCAATGCTAAAATTTTACATTTAAATTGAATGCTTTTTTCCATTTTGAATGATTTTTATAGGTGGTATTGGAGAGGAGACTGTCAATGTTTATGCGGATAAAATTGCCAAACCCACAAAATTTATAGGTTGGACAACAAAGTCACCATTATTTTCTCCTTGTAGAGATGCAACATTTTGTTAGTCCCCCCCAGTAAGTAGACTTTTGTCTTATTTTTAAAAATTCATAGCGGGATTTGGAAGGGGATCAAACAACTTAACATAATTAATGGTTTTAAAGTTAACACGTCTATTGGTTATTGAAAAGGGTGTTCGGAAAGCACAAGTCTTTGGTGACTCTCTAGTAGTAATCAAATGGATGGAGAATTACTTTTCAAGTGAAAATATTGTTTTACACCCCATTTATGAGGAGGTCATGAATTACAAGAGGTAGTTCACATCTTTCCATCACATATTTAGAGAAAGAAATGTCCAAGCTGATACTTTATCTAAAGAAGCATTGTCTTTGGATCATGGAGTTGGGTAAGTTGTGGAAGATTGGGATGGGAATTGTGCCCATTATATACGTGACCCTTTCTTTTAGTTTTCCTCCTAGTCTTGTCCTTTATATGCTTTGTATAACTTTATCTAAAGAAGCATTGTCTTTGGATCCTAAAGTTGGGCAGGTTGTGGAAGATTGGGATGGGCACCATGCCCATTATATACATCCCCCTTTATTTTATTTTTCCTCTTGTTTTTTCCCTTTATATGCTTTGTATTGCTTTTGTTTTCTAGCTAAATATTATGGAGAATGTTGTACACGACTATTGTAAGGGATTAAGGTTGGTTTTGATAAAAAAAATTGTGTAATTTTAAGTTTTGTAATGGTAAGATGGATATAACCTATAGGAAATATCTATGGCAGCTTATGGAGACCCTACTAGACACCATGGAAATATATACCCTAATTTGAAAGAGATATTTCTCTATTTTTGTATTAGAAGTCAAGCAATGCTTCCCAACTTATACGAAATGTAATTTCTTATATATCTTAATCAAATTATGAGTTTTTTTTTTTTTGGTTTAAAAAAAAAAGAAAAGAAGAAGAAGAAGAAGTGGACTTTGTCTATTTTATATACATACATACAAAGATACATACATACATACATACATACATACACAGATACATACAAATATGCATACATACATACAAAGATACATACACAGATACATACATACATATAAAGATACATACATACATACATACATACATACATATAGTCAATTGGGTGTAGCTCAAGTGGCTATGAGGAAAAGTGGTTACCCTCCCCACCTAGGTTCAAATCCCACTTTTTTGCATGTTTGGTCTTAGTGAGTGGATTGTGGATGAGCTAATATGATACATTCATGAGTTGTTGGCCTGACCTTTATTATCTCAAGATCCTTCATTGTCTCCTATGTTTGAATATATCCATCAAGGCCCATGAACCAACAAAGGGTTGCTTCATTCAAAGTAAAAGGGAGCATTCTCAACTTTTGAGCATTATTCTAATAGTCATAGGTCCTATAGAGGACTTCAAACTTGAAAAGTAAAGTGTTTGGATCTTCAATGGCCATTCCATGGAAGTGAGGAATAATAGTTGGATTAATATTCTTCATTCTTACTTGCTGCCTTGTTTCCAAGATAGGAAACTCAAATAATGTGTTTTCTTCTTTAGCTCTTTCTTCCACTCTTCCTCCTACTCTTTTTTCTACCACAATGAACAAAGAAGAAATTCTGAAGGATGAGGAAAAATAAGTTTCCCAATCCTCTATTTCCTCAACACTTTCTTCTAATTCTTTAAGAGTTTGATACAGAATTTTCACACTAGTTATAAACTTGAGACTCTTTTCTTGTTCTTGCCTTGTATTCCCTATTTGTCTTGCACTTTCATTATAAAATCTTGGTATAAATCTTCCTAGTTTATCCCTACTACGATGCATGCATTTCTTGAAAACAACGTATTGAATATATAAAATAAGATCACTTGCAAAAGGAAACCCTCAAGAACCTTTGTTCTTTCTCCCTTTTATAGTGGAATCCTCATTTGATAGTAAATCTTCCTTGAATATTGTGCCACTCTCATGGCAAGGAAGCAAAAAGTGGTGAGTTGAATAATTGCAGCAACAAAGGCTTTTGAATCCCAAGGGAACACACTTAAATTATCAACAAAGGGAATTGTAGATTCGTGAAGTGTTGTGCAAAATTTATGCAACCTTCAAGTGAAAAAAGGAGATACACAATATATTATGTATTATGTTCTTTCAGGGAATGGAAACTATATGAGTTATATGCATCCTACCTACAATAGAGTGCTATCATTTTGCAACAAAAGTATTCTAGGAATAAAATGCTTTGTGGATTATTCGCTAGTGCTACAGAATCCTAAAACTCCTTGAAATTATGTTATCAAAAGTAAAATGAAGTATTCAAATGTCAATTCTATAGAAAAGTAGAAAAAGACAAATTCAATACCTAGAAATAAATCTAATCTACAACATGTTGAATTACAACAACAATCCCTTTTCCAACCTGGTTCATGGTATGCTACTGAAAGGATAATCACATTGACATACTCTAGCTATATAAATGAAAAAAACACAATAAAATACATATCCATTGCAAAGAAATACACAAAGGTGAATTCACTAACAACCTCTAGAAGTAGCCCATGCTTGAAGAGGATTGGTAAATCCCTTCCTTTAAACTTATATTATCTCAAAAAATAGTGTTTTTATTTCATCAACAACTTTGAAATTATAACTCCAATCTATATCTCTCTAACACTAGTTGTATACAAGCTTCAAAATCTATTTCATACTACCTTAACTCAAGTTGTAGATGAACATATTTATACTAAATAAGCCTTTGATTCCTATCGAGGATTTCCAATCTTTGTAGCAACAACCTTAACCCTAAAATCACCAACTTCCTCTTCATTGATTATGACGGCTTATTGAGGACTAGGATTATGGGGTGCATGGTCCTCTTTAGGTGCTAGAATATACAGTTTGCTTTAGAATCCATGGGGACACTCTTCCTTATGGTTAGCTGCTTTGATGGGTGACTATAGACTGCATGGCCATGCCCTATCTTTTCATGCTAGAGAATTGCGGATGCATGATTTTGTAGCCTCATTTGTTTCTCTATTTAGGTTGTAGGGGCAAGTCAATCTTATGTTCCCTAATTATGTTCCAAAAAGTGCATTGTCTCCCTTATTGAAATGATGAGTGATTATGGGATACATAATGGAGGGAATGCGGTTGCCCACTTGTCCTTTCTCCTCATTGTAAGTGGGACATGTGCAATGGTGGAACCAAATGCTAAAAAACAATAAAAACATATTTTATATAACAATAGAGGTGAAGGCTATAGAAATCAAATTCATCAACACACACATTATTAACTCCAACTCATTGGCATAAAGGAAACTCAAGCATATTCATATAAAAACTTATAAAATGCAACCAAAATTAACCATTTCAATTTATTAATGACCAAATTGTCATTGGCTACAAAATTGGATAGTTTAGAAAACATTGGGCTTAATAAAGGGGGAAAACTCAAGGTTCCAATAAGGTAATTGAATATACAATATGAACAAGAAGAGCCAATTTAGGAGCCATTATTTAGTTACTACATCACAAACATCATTAATATTGGTGCACCAACATAACACAATCCAAATATTAGGATTTTCCTACTTGTTCTTGTGCGTGTTTAGTGCATACCATGTTTGTGGTGCACACCTCTAATAACACTACACCAGAGACATGCAAATGTAGGTGGACATAGCCTACAAATGATATTTCGTGGTGCGATCATAATCAACACACCAAATGGAATGCATTCTAAGGTACATCAAATAGGGTAACACCTTTCTATAACATTTCTCGAAGTGTTGTACAATAGTAGTTGTATTATACAACCCATCATTGTATGGATAGTATTAGATGCAAACTTTGCATGATGGATAGTGTGCACTTTACAAAGAATGGAGCATAAGATAGTGCATCTATTAAAACATCACATATTGTACATTGTAACATGAGGCATTATTATAAAAAAACATCCCTACAACAATGATTTGTGGATCTTTGAGCCCATTGCCATTTGACATGATCTTTTTTGGGCCATTGCCCCTCTAGTGTGTACTAATTATGGAGCACAAGTGCATCATGGTATTAATAGCACCAGTGCATTGAAAGAAAAGAGGTGCACCATGACCTATTTTTGTAAAAACCTCTACCCAAAGCCTTTGCAAAAATCCCCTACTACAAATATTTGCAAGTGGAAATACTTAAACTATCACCTCCATAGAAACCTTAGTTAGAAGCTTGTTTTCTAGTAGTGTAATGACACATATCAATGTTTTATATTAGCCCATGATGCAATCATATATAGATGTCATTATTGATAAACTTATGTAGAAATTAAAATTTTACTATTTTGGAGTTACAATATAACAATTAACCTTATACTCATGGACCAAAAGACCAATATGGGGTCTTGACAATGTGCCCAATTTTCAATGATTTTAACAAGTAAGTGAGCATGTAAGACATATTAACACTAAAGGATTAATATTGAATACTCACATGAATAACACATTTAATTTTGTACTCATAGATACGGTTTCTAACCATTATATGAAATTAAGGACTTTGGATTGAGGTACCAACTTTGTTTGTTTTAGTAAGCACGCCAACACAAATTCACATGTAAAGTGTAAGTATAGGAGGAGGTATAAATAGGCTTGTAAGAATAGAATATTGAACCTTTGATGCAAAGGATAAAGTCCCTCTAGAACTCAAAGTACAATATCATAACTACAACTCTAGTATCCTCTAATTTATTCATCATATGCATCAACTGGTACAACATTTAACGACACACATTAATTCAATATAATTTAACACCATCAATAAACTATAGGAAACATTAATTAATCAAGCCAAAGATTTTAGACCAATTCACAAAATCACAAACCATATCACAAGTCTGTGGATCACAATTCCATTTTCCACTACAAATTGAATCCAAATCCCTAGT
>ML813533.1:144134-156605 GCA_009831015.1 Picea engelmannii | reverse complement strand
TCACTCACCCTCACTTTAATCATAAAGTTATCTTTTAATTTGCATCTCACAAATTAATTTGACTAAGACCCATATTCGGCAATTTCTCCCCCTTAGGGCCTAGGGAAGAGAAACACTTGCCTTGGTACATAATTTAACAGTTGAATTATAGGTATTTCAATTATTGGTGGTTATAGATCACATCAATTACTCTAACTTGTGCTTGATGACGTGGTCAAATTCTGGACATCATCTGAAATCCAACTTGACCTCAACGTTGATTGTTTAATTATAGTTATTTCAAGGTTTACACTCTAAAATAAATGTGACGTTGTCATGTGTCCCCTTCTAGAATCAATCATCCTCTTGATTTTCCAATCAACCCCAAACTAGGTTTACACTCTAAAATAAATGTGACGTTTCCATGTGTCCCCTTCTAGAATCAATCATCCTCTTAATTTTAGGGCCTAAATCGACCTTGCCTCTCCATGATGTTTTCCTCCTGCAATGCACAAGACAATGCCACATGCCTCATCACCTTCTACTAAGTTTTGGATAAGTTCTTTTCCTACTCCTAATGTGCTTAGGAAAATGCATGTAGAGAATGATTCAAATATACATTTGTGAAAACTAAAGATCAGGGTTGAGGTATTTCACCTCCCCTACAAAACCAATATTCTAGAATTTCAAACTCATTCTTCTTCTGCAAGTTATTGATCTTCCAAGTTGGGTACTTGTATTGAATTTATCGATATTTACTTAGCTCGAAAATATTCTCACACATGAGCTTCAATTCAAGTCAAAACTGAGTGATTCAACTTGGTGGATGTTTTTTTACAATCCCTACCTTTCTATATTTCTAGATTTTCAAATGCAATCTAAAAACTTATTATTTTGCAAACATTCTCATAAATTTGTCTTCACTACACAGAGTCCAAAAAACATATGAATCCTTACCAACATGCACATAGGCCCTATCAAAATAAATTATTTTGAAAAATCAAATACAAAATACTAGAGCCAATAAGATCCTTAACAAAACCTAGGTGCCAAAATTTCCTAAAACATCAATTTAAATATATAAGTCTTTGGAATAGCCAAATTATCCATTTTTCCACTTTTATCCAAATACATGCAATGAAGACTAAAATGCACAACAAGGGTACATTAATGAACCAAATCCATTTTTGTAAAATGCTCAAGATTCATCATTCAATTCTCTATGAACTCTTTTCATATTATGTCATGATTACACTCATACATTTACTAAGAAAAATTACCCATATTTCAACAGTTTAGAAAATGTATACATGGTGGATTAAAATGAAAGCCCAAGGCAATGCGGATTTGTGAAGTCCTAAAATTTTGAGGTCTTTAACAAGGTACTCATAATATATACACTAATTAAAGGTAACTCAATTTATAAATGAGAACTACTTTATGTATAAATTACATTGTTTTTGGGAGACTGGAGGAGAAGCAAGGAGATTGTGAAGAGGAGAAAATATTAGAGGAGATTGTGAAGAGGAGAGAAAATTAAAGTAGAATATATACACTAATTAAGGGTATCTCAATTTATAAATCAGAACTAATTTATGTATAAATTACATTTTTATTTTGGGAGACTGGAGGAGAAGCGACGAGATTGTGAAGAGGAGAAGATATTAGAGAAGGTTTTGAAGAGGAGAGCAAATAAAAGTAGAATATAATGGATTTTTTTTAAAGAAATAAAGAATGGAAAATAATTCGTAATAAACCTCCTCATCTAAACATGAAAGTTAGTAACTAGCTAATATTTTTAATATTTTGGATGGAGGAAGATTGATCGTCACCCTATCATGGGGAAATCAATAGAGCTTGGCATAAGGACACAACTCCTCTTTTTCCCTATCACCTTGCAAATAATATGAACTTAGCCAAATGATCAATGATATTTATAGAAGACACTAATTTGTTTGGGAAGGCCTTACCAGGGGACCTTGACAAGGTAGCTAAAGGTCATAGGCACCTTTCTTATAGTTAGACAAAGTTTCCAACTTTAGGAAAGGAAAACATCAAGCCTTATGATACCACCAATTCCAAATTCATTAGAGGGAAGGCAGATGACAACTCTTCAAGGTATGGATGGCACAATTAGATTAAGGGAAAGATGACACACTCCTTGTGGTTACCCATTGTCTTTTCATTCCATCCATAGTTTTCTTAGTGCTCAATCGAAGAATGTCAATGGCAGTCTAGGGTTTGGTAGGGTTTGAAAGATTTTCACTTTGATAGTGAGGAATGTTATGATATTTAGACAATAGACGTTAGTTAAGGTCAACTTGGTTTAATACAATATTAGGTTAAAGTGTTATTTTAGTGCGTTTCCTTAGTGTGCTTTTGTACTTTACTAATCTGACGGTCACAATAATGTCCTACACATGATTGATCCGACAGTTCAAACACCTCCTTGATATTAACAACATTTGATTTGTGGCTTAACACTTGATTTGTCAATGATCAAGTGTGAGAGATGTTCATGTACTTTATTCCTCTTTGCATTAATATATTGCCTCAAGTGGCCATGTTGGTTGGGGTAATGGACCATTTCCCTCTTTAAGGGTTTTAAACACATAAACATCATTGTATTGATCTTTGATTTGTGTGTGCGAGTATTTTTCTTAAGGTGTTCGACTTGTGTGAATATACCTCAATTTTCGAACATGGTATGAAAGCTCTTTTGAAAATCCACTCATGTTGTTGATTGAGACCTAGATTCTAATGTCATTGCATGCAATAAGGACTTCTAGTTTCTATTGTTTTTGAGCATTTTGGGGCTGAAAAAATCACTCCATTACATCTAGAGTGTTGTTTTCAGCTAGGAACACCTTTCGTTTCATGTGAAATGTCTTTCATTTGCCTTAGATGCCAACCTTTCTCTCCGTTGATTCGATTTGGAGCAATACAAAATTACTATAAATTTTTTTTTTAAATATTTTTACAAAATTGTTCTTGTCTTTTTTGCACTTCTTGCAAATTCTACAAATCAGAAATAGATCCAATAAGTTTGAGCTCGTCTTGCTTCACTTTTATTAACCAAAAACCAATAAAATATTTATTTTATTTTATTATTGTTTTTTCAGTGTTTTTTTTTTTCTTAAATTTTTTTCTATGTTGCCTATTTGTGCAAAATCCAAGTTCTATTTTGACCTTGCTCCGACCTACTAGAAACAACCTCTTAAACCTTGGTGCTCATACTTCAATGTTACTCTCCTTTCCTCTCCTCTGTTTTAATATTCATGCCATTTATACCCTCCACTTTTTCATTGCGCGCTTCTCACCCTTTCGCCCTACATTTTTACCTTACCAAATAAAAGAAGTGAAAGATTTAATTGTTTGGTTGGGAGTTGGCTTCTCTACATAAGTCTCCAAACACTATATTCACGCCCCCCCTCACATGGGAAACCCATGTGGGCATTCAATCTTGGAGAATACGCCATAGTGGGGGCAATTCAAATTCTAAGAATTGTTTTTTAAACTAAATTTTATGTAACCATAACCTAAGTTCAATCAACTTTGGAAGCTTCACTAAAGTTCCATGTGAAGTGTTTTCTTATGCATTTCATTTTAAAACTCCTCCCACGAATCACATTTCCACATCACCAACACGTACATCAAAATTTCCACCTCACTTGCACATGGATCAAGATAGTGCCACCTCAATGGCCACATCATACTACCAAGTCATAATTCTACCACATCAACAATGTAGTCCCTTGTCATGTGCCACTCTCATATCTTGCCGTGTGTTACTTGTGGAGGACCCCTTCGTTGGCAATTTGGAAATTGCATGTGATTTTCAAACGAGCACAACTTTATCATCTAGAGTTAGTTTCCAATGCAATTTCTTTTGTTTTCAACGAATTTTTCGTGCTCCACAAATTGTTGTGATACATTACTACATTTTTTTTCTCTTGCCATGTGTCACTTGTGGAGGACCCCCTTCGATGGCGATTTGGAAATTGCATGTGATTTTCAAACAAGCATAACTTTATCATCTATAGTTAGTTTCCAATGCAATTTCTTTTGTTTTCAACTAATTTTTCATGCTCCACAAACTGTTGTGGTCCATTACTACCATTTTTTTTAATTTTTTTTTTTAAGCTTTTGTTGTAATGCAATTTTAATAAAAAATTACTCTTTATTCCTCAATTTGTGAACTTTCAAATGGCATAACTTTTGCATCTAGACACCATTTTTGGTGTTTTTTTAAAGTGCTTATTTTTTCAAGATCTTTCTATCTAAGCAATCAAATTTTGAGTTCAAGGTCATATTTCTTCCATATTGTAATATACCAATCTAAATGAGATCTTACTTACCAGTTCTAACTACTTTTCGTAGAATTTTTACATGGAGGATTTACTAAGAAGTAAGGGAATTTACTAGATTACCTTGGGAACATAAATTACCCTTATCGATACACTAAAGAAAGTTAATTGGGGCAACAAAAAAGATGGAACATGTGGATTGATAGGGATGCCAATCTCTAGTGATTTACAATTTCACCTCCAAGGAATTGAAACCCTTAACACCGCTTCAAAAAATTTAGAAACTATGTTTGGTAAACAAAATGAGATTTGAGCCCACCAACATGAAAATTAATTGATTACTTTCAATCCTAGTGATTTCTCTTGCATTGAGAATTTTCTATATAAGTTTAAAACACTTTGACTTTAAAAATGAGACAATAAAAATGATGTAGCATGTGGATTGATAGGGATGCCAATCTCTAGTGATTTATAATTTCACCTTGAAGGGATTGAAACCCCAAATACAATACAAAATATTAGAAAAAATGGAAACCTTGTTTGGTAAACATAGTGAGATTTGAGTCCACTAGCTCAAAAATCAATTGATTTTTTCAAATCCTATGATTTCTATTACATTGTGTATTTTATATCTAAGTATAAGGCACTTCGACTTTTATTTGTAGAATGTAAGATAACAAAGTAAGATTGTCAACTCATATATGTTATTCTTGCTAAGCTTGGAAATGCCTATTCTATTTTTGTATCTACTTTTCACTCCACAAGAGATGCTCTCATTAGTCAAGGGGCTACTTATAAAATACCCTCTTTTGAAGCCTTTTGTGATTTTCTCATTAGAGAGCAAGATGAGCTCTTGCATCTTGGATTGATAATCATTATAGGTACATCTAACAAAGTTTTAATGGCACAATAGAAGCAAGACCCCAAGCATCAAAAGAAGCAACATCCTTGCAACAACAAACCAAACAATGGTTCTAAACTCCCTTAACCTTCTCATGCTCCTAAATATGATAATGAACTAAGCGAAAATGAAATAAGTTTGACAAGAATTGCAATTTTTGTGGGTGAGATGGTCATCAAGAGTGATGTTGCTTCAAGAAGATGGAAACACTCGAAGAATCCATGAAGAAGAACAACATCTACATGGATAACTCTTCCTCTCATTCCTCAAAAGGACATGCTCTTTCTACTTCCAATTTTTCTTTAATGCATCAAATTATAATTTGTCTAATCATTCCATCCCTTGCTTTCTTAATGCTCAATTGAGGAATTCCAATGACAACCTAGGGTTTGGCAGGGTTTGCAAATATTTTCACCTTTTTAGTGAGGAAGGACCTGTGGATATTCTTTACATGGAGGGACATAGGTTAGAATATTTTCCACCTAAGGGTGATAAAAGGGACCTATGTATTGTAGAGTTGGTGGGGACTTATTAGGTCTCTAATATGAAACAATCTACAAAGACTCATAGTGTTAGAAGGAGGAAATGTGTGAAATTGAGGGTAGAGAAGATTTGCTTGGTTATTGGGGAAGACTTATGATGGGACATAACATATAATTACAGGGGAAATCTATTGTTTGGAGATCTCTAGGTATATTTATGAAGATTAAATTTCCATGTGATTGGATTGGCAAGGTATGGGTCAATATCCTCAAGTATATGCCCTCATATCACATTTTATCTCAAGGTTGGCTAGCCTATGTCTTTAGAAGTGGGGTAGATGTAGAAATTTTTTAAAACGTCCATGGTTTTGGGAATCCTCAATGTTATCTCTTAAGAATTGGACATGATGTTTTGACTCTAGGGCATAAAGGGTCATTGTGCATCCTACTTGTGTTAAAATGTTGGGTTTACCCTTAGAACTATGGAATAAGTCTATGTTGAAAGAAATTGGGAATAGTATTGGGGTTTGTTAGTTTTGATGAGGATTCAAATAATTCGACTATAAAATTTGTTGCTTGAATCCTAGTTAAGACGGATCTAGGGTTTGGTTTGTTTGATAGAGTGGAAATTGAGAATTGGAGACATATCTAGCTATTGGATTATGTTAATGTCTTTTCCATTGCAACTTTTTCTATGGATATGGTAATATAAAGTCAAAATGGCCATATGGAAAACCCTATTTGTCCAAAAGAAAGAAGAGAGTATATTCAATAAAAAAAAGGTGGGAGACAAGGTGGAGCTAGGTTCCAAAGTTACTAGTATTGGAATTGGAAACACGCATCTCTTTAGAAACCCATCAAGCTATTAGAGTGGAAAATTCAAATCCAAAAAATGTTCCTACTAAAAGGGATCTTCATAGATAGACACTAATATTGCTCCTAAGGTTGCTGTGTTGGAACATTTTGTCCGAGATGAAGATGTCATCACAATTTCTACAAGGCCTTCCTTCTTGGATAAATGTAAGTGTCAAGATATGCCTTTTTTCATTTCTTCCTTCACCCAATAGGAAAATTATGAAGTCTGTTTTGATTGATTTGATTTAGGGCTTCGAGGAATTCATGTAGGGTGGAAAAGGTAGGGGTTTGTTTCCTACTTAACTTTTTAATGTTTTAATATGATCATAAGTTAAATAATTTATTTATTTCTTATTTAACTTTTAAAAGTTTTTTTTGTCCAAATGACAACTTGCACCTCCTCTCGATATCCAAATCAAGCAAGGGAAATCTATCAACACACACACACACATTCACAACTATACTAAGCATTTATTCCATTCCACATCACAATTTTTCAATACATATGGTAAAACAAAGATAATTTAAAAGTTCATTAGGTAATTGAAAACCTTTGTTCAAAACATGCTTTCAAACTAAATCACAATTAAAATTTATTAATATTTTTAAAACCATAAAAATTACTATTAACATTTTTCAAATATTTCCCACTTACCCATAGAATGCAATTTCTTTCCTCCTTGGCATGAAGTTAATCTACAAAAAGGGTTTTGCATTTGAATGGTAGCAAGCAAGGTGGTTGGATGCTATAAGTGATTGAAACCTCATAGCCTTTGTGATGACTGACTTGTGTAGAATGGGTTGAACCTGCCCTATAGTCTTGGAGTATGCTTATAAACTTCTTCTGATTGGCTAAGAATTTGGAATGTAAGGGTCATAAAATGATTACGAGGCACTTTCCATCTGGGAGTGGTAACTTACTTAGGGGTGTTCATGACCCTAGAATAAACATGGATTGAGTTTTGGGTGAAGTCCAATGACCTAGAGTGTCATTTCTTTAAACTCAACGACAACATTGCTAGGTAGGTTGCAAACCATTTCTCTCACTTCAAAAAAAAATGTAATCTATGATCTTATAGAATCATTTGAAAGTGTTGTATGGAATACAAGTTTTATATTATCATTTTTAACTTTTTTTCTAACTTCTGCTTACTTTAGCCATTCTTTTGTAGATTTAGTCTTGTTAGAAACTGAAGAATGAACAAACTTTTACACTTAGAATTGTTCGAGCTTGTTCAAAGACATTAAGCATTTTCTATCTCACTCTATGTTATGTAAAAGCCAATCTCCACAACTTTGTGATTTAGTTATTGTTGTAGTGTTTTGTCCCTATGGCTTGTAAAATTGTAATTTGTATTGGATTAAATTTTAAAATTTCAACCAAATTAACTTATATTTGTATATTCTTAAAGAACATTAACTTGTGTTTTTACCTTATACATATCTAAAGTTTCATTAACTGGATAATATTAATATACATCTCTAAAATTTCATTAACTTATGTAACTTGTGAGTGATTACATATATAAGACATTTTAGTTGGTACCCACCTGTAAGCTAATAGCTAATTATTTTTAACAAACTTTTTATGAAAAATAAATACTAAGTAACTTTTATACTAATCCCACTTATTTTTAATTTCAATGTAATATGGTTTAATTATTTTACACATATTATTTATATTAAATTATAAAATCCACTTCACTTTGTAATTAATCTCTAGGTAGGAAAGAAGAAATGAGAGTAACCTATCAAGGAAAGAAGCATGATACGGTCTCTAGTCTGCTACCTCTGCTTCCTCTGTGGGGGCATTAATAGAGAAAACATAATTGTACATTTTCTCTATTAATTTCCCCCACCCTCATATAAGGCATTAATATGAGGGTAGGGGATATTAATATGAAAAAATGTATAATTACATTTTCTCTATTATATGAGGGTGAGGGGCATTAATATGAGGATGGGGGTATTAATAGAGAAAATGTACTTATACATTTAATATGAGGGTGGGGTATTGATAGAGAAAATGTAATTATACATTTTCTCTATTAATGTCCCCCACCCTCATATTTTACACATATTATTTATATTAAATTATAAAATTCACTTCACTTTGTAATATAATTAATAATTAAAATATTAAACCAACTTATATATTTTTATTTTATTTGATTATTATCACTTTATACTATATTATATTACCATTACCACTAGGCTAGATTATACATCTTAATAATATTGGAAGATATAATATATTTCGTTCTCTCACTACAATAAACAATTTTTTTAATTTATTCTCTTAATAAAATAAATAATGTTTTTATTTATAAATTTTATTATAAATATCAATATATAATATATATTGTATGAAGCAAATTCATAACCTTAACACTACTTTAATATTATTAAATGTTAAATAGTATTAAATATCTTAGATATAATAATTTTAAAATATATATAACTATAATTTTAAATAAATGATATTTTGTATTGAAAAATTATGATTCAAAGGTATTTAAGTTGTCAAAATCATTTGGAGATTGCATCCGACCTGAACCACACAAACTTTTAACATGGTTAGATTTTTTGTTCTTGCAGGTTTCAAATCAATAACTTTAACATCACGGAGTGCCTTTACAACACACTCCATCACCAACTATTCTACACCTCAAAAATAAAATACACACAATTTTAATCTCAAATAAATATCAATTAAAAATATATGAATTTGTATTAAAAAAATGTTTTGTAAAAGTCAATAGATAAATACATGCTTTTGTGTCGAGCAACAAGAGACAAGAATATGAATACGCTCTTATGGATGAAAGTTGTCCATTTTAAGGCATCCATGTTTTATTTGAAATGTTTTTTTTAAGGCATCCATGCTTTATTTGAAATGTTTTTTTATTTTATAAGTAGATAATTTTCATTGACTATATATAAATTAATCATACTTTGGGACCATTTTCGAATGAATGTTGTTTCATTTCAAGGCATCATACTTTATCTGAAAGGTTTTTAAATTTATAGGTAGAGAAATTTGATTGATTATATATAATTTAATCATATTTAAGTCATTTTAAAAATGTAGTTAGATTATAATTATTTTAGGTCATTTTAAAAATGTAGTTAGATTATAATTATTTTGGAAAAATGAGGTTTTTACATTTCACACATGAAAATTGTTGACTAGATTTTGACTTCTTTTTATTCACTCACTATCTATCACCACTCACTATCTATTACCCCATTATAGAGATACATATGGGTATTATATGATATAGTTCTTAACATTGTCATGTTGGGGCTATATAAGATAGAAATGAAACACATCAATAGCATATAGAGTAAGGGTGAGGTAGGGAAGTTATGGGTAAAAGTATAGTGATTCCGAATCAAGTAAAGGTAAGAAAGAAATCAGGTAGGGCAGTTGTGGTAAAAGTACAATAATTTCAAATTCAATTGCTAGGGGGTTTTATGATTGAAAAACATATAGATCAAGTGACTTGCTACTCCTCATCTCAAATAAGATCAATGAAACAATAAGGTTATACACATCATAATTTATTATTAGAAACCCATTATTATACTTCCTTTAATTAATTATAGTGAATTCTTACAAACATGTTAATATCACTTTAATGGTTGTTAGTTAGATTGTTATCTAGTGATAATTGTATGTATGTAAGACTTTATTATAACTAGTTTACGGAAGTAGGACAATGGATTAATGATTTGGTTCTTTTTCAACATTTTCTCTTTTTCGGAATTTAATTTGTTAACTAAAATGTCGAATAAGCCATGTTACCATGAGGGCAAAGAGAGTTATGTTAAGAAGAGGGTGTTATCCAATAAAGGTGATCAAAATTTAAGAGGAGAATGCACCGAAGCCAAATTGTTAAGTCATTATCTGACTTGTTAATATAAGTTTTATTATTAATCAATGCTAAAATTTTACATTTAAATTGAATGTTTTTGTCCAGTTTGAAGGATTTTTACAGGACTTGGTATTGGAGAGGAGATTGACAATGTTGATGTGGAGAAAAATTCCAAACATGTAGATTTCATAAGTTGGACAACAAACTTACCATTATTTCCTCCTTCTGGAGATACAACATTTTACTAGTTCCCCCTAGTAAGTGGAGTTTTCTCTTATTTTTAAAAATTCAAAGTGGGCCTAGGAAGGGGATCAAACAACTTATCAAAACTAATGGTTTTAAATTTAACACTTCTAATTGGTGTTGAAAAGGGTGTTTAGAAAGCACGAGTCTTTGGTGACTCTCTAGTAGTAATCGAATGGATAAAGGATTCATTTTCTTTTGAAAATATTGTTTTACACTCGATTTATGAGGAGACTGTAGCTTATTGGCGGCAATTCATATATATTTCCTTGTATTAGTTATTTAGAGAAAGAAATGTCCCAACTGATACTTTATCTAAAGAAGCATTGTCTTTGGATCCCAGAATTTGGTAGGTTGTGGAAGATCAGGATGGGCATTGTGCCCATTATATACATGCCCCACCTTTTAGTTGTTCTCCTATTTTAATCTTTTATAAGCTTTGTATTGCCTTTGTTTTCTAGCTTAATTATGGTGAATGTTGTACATGATTATTCTAAGGGATTAAGGAAGATTTTGATTAAAAAAATTGCATGATTTTAAGCTCTGTAATGGTTAGATGGATAGAACCTATAGGAAATATCTATGGAAGTTTATGGAGACCCTCCTAGATATTATGGAAATATATACCCAATTCTAAAAGAGAAATTTTCTCTATGTTTTTGACTTAGAACTCAAGCAATGCTTCCCAACATATACAAAATGTAATTTCTTATATATTTTAATGAAATTATGAGTTTTTCCCCTCGGTTACAAGTGGACTTTTGTCTCTTTTATGTGTATGTATGTACACACACACACACACACACACAAATTGTAAGGACCCCACTATTTTTTATTTTTTTTCCCTTTAGTTTATGTAACACCCTGTTTCCCCCAGTTTGTAAATATAACTATATTGGCCAAGAGACTATGGAAAACTCAATATGCGTGAATGTTTGTTTGCATGTCCCTTTGTATAAAAGGTCAATGAATGTAAATTATGTTATTTACTAGAAAATGGATAAGTGTTGCATGATTTCTAGAAAGGCGGTGTGGTAAGAGAGAGAACTAGGAATGGTTACGTTAACCTCCACCAAACCAATACTTTATTGGATTTAATTACTCAGGACCAGAATAGACCTCTGACTCAGAAATGAATTACAATCAGGTTGGTAGGTGGGAAGACCTCCTCAAGAGTTAATGAAGCGATGGGGCAGAACACCCATCTGTAAGGCTTTCAAACCTGACCACAGACTGGAAATTCAATCCGCACACAATTTTGTTGAGGAAGGAAAGAAAGGAAGCGGGTGGGTAGAGGAAGACCTGCGAAGAATACAGAGACAAGAGAAAAAAGCTCTCGGGTTCAAGGAAGAACTAAGGGATGAGTGTGTTCTGGTCGGAGGAAATGGCTAGAATGGTAATGATACAATATGATAAATGAGGTTGATCCTCCTTGCTTGGTATTGTGTAAACCGTTTCCAAGATCTTGCAGGAGGAGGAGAGTAACCTCCGTCCCTACTGTCACTGAGTTGGAAGAAAGGATTCTTTTGCAGAGCATCGTGGTCTAGCTCGAGGGTGGCTAGTGGTAAATCTGTTAGGAGTGGTTGAGCCTATGGTTGGGTGGAAACATGCACCCCTTTCAGCAGTCGCTTCATGTTATCTGGTTATGATAAGTATTTTCCCTGCTTTACGTATTGAACTGGAATAATGGATGAATGCATAGATTTATATGTATGTGTATTTATAGATGGTTTCTATGTGGAATGGTCATGATATGTGTATGCACTCATCTCTTTGTGAACTTATGCTTCCAACTGATAGTTTGTATGTGTAGTGTCCATAGGGAC
>ML813533.1:125382-144034 GCA_009831015.1 Picea engelmannii | reverse complement strand
GGGAGAGCCTTAAGGAGTGCGAAGGTGATCTTTTCCTTGTCTGAAAAATTATGAACAGAGAAATAACCTTCTAGCATATTTAACCATTTATCTAGGGAATCTGCATCTATTTGACCTTCAAATACGAGAATATCAAAATTAACCTGTACCTTGAAAGGCGAGGTGCCTCCAAAGTGGTCGGTTGATGAAGATGCGCCTGATGCTATCGGCAGGCGTTGAAGGATGTGGGAAAAATTCTCCATCATTTCATCCCTCTGTCGCGTGAGAGCTTGCTCAAGCAACAGACTGATAGGATCATCTGCTCCATCGTTTTTCTTTTCTTCCGCCATTGAGGGTTTCTTGGGTGTGCAAGAGAAATTTTCCTCGAGAGAGACAAGCTTGAGACCCAACTTGCTATACTCGGACCTCGTCGGGGACATGTACTGAAAAACGATCAAGAGCAGCCTGCTCTGATACCACTGATCCGGATTATTTTCGGCACGAAATGAGAGTGGAGATATAATAAAGAAATGCACAGAGATATTGTCGATATTCAATAATATAACAGAAATGTATGAGAGATGCAACCATAAACACAGATATACAGTAATACACAATTTCTATTAATCAGAGAAATGTACAGAGACTGTAAAAATACAGAGTGAAAGACTCTCTAGAATGGTGGCAGCTTATCTCTGAGAAGAGATGTGACAATTACTCGCATTCGCAAAAAGATGATTACAATGAGGCTCTGAAGGCCCTTTTACAATAAACAAGAATTCCAAAATTCCTAGACATCCAAAAACCTAACCCTAGGAGATGAAGCGCCAAAAGTCATGTGGGCCCCGTGTGGGCCCCGTTTGGCTTGTGATAGCTCGTTGGAAATGTATTGTTGAGGAGATTAATTTTGGGGGCTCAATCATGCCTTTGGATATCATTGAGAACCTTAATCTCGAAAAACCTTCATTTGGACCCTCAAAATGGCCCCAGAAGTTAAAACCTGCTAAAAATAGTAAATTTCCAAAATGGCCAGAAAACTGTTTTGAGCCATTTGGAAAAGGTGGGTGGCCACCGATATCCACCTGGATCACTACAGAGTTCATAAATTTTCATAGGGTGCTCATATGGTTATTTCCTCTCAAACCCTTAAAGAAATTCTACAAATTACTGAAGCATCCAAATCCCAATTATATGACACATTGTGTGGTGCATTGGATGACTTTGTAGATGGCCTCACAAACGACCTCAATGATAGTTTTCGTGGTATTCACGATTCATTGTATAGCATGCAGGGGGGATTTCTTATGGCAGAAATCAGGGATGAATATAATCAAGAAATATATGCTTGGTATGATTTGGATGCCGATTGCGATGATTGATATATGGATAGTTGTCATTTTTGGGATGACAACCACTTCCATATTTTATTTGATGACTCTAATCCACCTTCTGTAGAGAACATCATGTCCCACATCAGGAGCTAGTTATAATTACCAACATCCAACCTGCATATTCTACAATGGTATTGTTCCTTCCATATTCAACTTTGATCCTCTGCCACTATGTGGATGGATATTCTTATTTGGATTCACATGATACATGTCAGTATTGGGAGCATCATTTTTAGTTGGTTATTGGGTGCCGATATCTTCCGTGTGGGGTTCACATGAGCAATTGGACATGGGACCCTGGTTTACAATGGAGGTTGGACTACTTCAGTATGGTGGCTTCCATTTCTCAATGGGACCCTGGTTCTCTAGTCTACTTCAACACTATGGTCCACACTTATCCATGGGACCCTGGTATATGGTTGTACATCAAGCATTGAGGACAACACTTTCATAAGGGGGATTGAATATAAGGTAGCTAGAGAGGTAGTGGAGAGGCCCATAGGGCCCATAGTGATAATAATGGAGGCCATTCAATGTAAGGTGGACTAGGTCCACTATATTATTAAATAAGGCCCACTATGGTAGTTAGATGTAATAAATGTAAGAGGACTTCTTATAAGGTTATACTTCTAGAAGATTCCTTCTCTAGAATGTTCTTAGGTGATGGTAGCACTTTATAAAGGGGTTCAAGCAATGTAATGGTATGTGAAGAGAATTATTGTATTGTGAGTGGTAGCTCAATAGGAGGATGCCCCCTTGAAGAGGAAAGTGAACATGAGAGGATGCCTTCCATAATAGGATCCATTGTATGGTGTTTCCCTACCCTAAAGGTTTGATAGTAATAAGAGATATTTTGCATATTGTTCTTCTATATCTGTTGTGGTGCTTTTGTATTCAGTTCTTTGGTACTTAATAGTATGCCCTAGCTTAGTTCTTGAGGCTTTTTGGGACATAAGTATGTAAGATTACCAAGTTAGAGATATCGGGTCGATCTGAACCTGTTTGTCTGAAGATGATACCTCTTCATCCTCCTTGTTGTGCGACCGAGATTCCAGGTCCAAGTCCTTAACCATTTTATGATAAAGCTCAGGAAGGATAGCGAAGTTAGAGCCTTGAAAAGAGAAGGTATCTTCGTTTGGGAGATGAGCAGACGAGCGGACGAGATCCATTCGAGAGAACCCATATGACCAATACCCAGGAACCTTAGGCTAAGCCTAAGGAAGCTAGGTCCTCTTGGCTTTGGAGCTCCGAAAGTTTGGGACTTCGGAGTATGACCGACTTTACCAGCCTTATACTGGCCGAAGGTAACCGGGAGACTCAGTTTCCCGTAAGGTTGACCGACGTTAGGAAGTTCTCTAGGTGGTTAGGAGAACCTCTCTTACCAACTAAACTGGGATCCAAGCCCTGAAGGTTGGAGCCACGAAGGACCCAAAACTGTAGATCGAGGGATCCTTCGGATCCTTTCCCAACCGTCAATATATCGAGAACGCGTGTCGCTAACCCCTTTAATTCGGAGATTGGTCACTTCAGGAGATCAGAGGAGTTTTCATAGGAACACTCCCGAACGCCGAATCCCTGAGGTAACCAGAGCCATATATCTATACATCTGCGTGGCTGGATCTCGACCGTGAGATATGAGGAATGTAGAATCTTGTCAGTCTGGGGTGATGTGGTGCAGTGACGCCACCCAAGGTGACATGGACCCCAACTTGACATGCCATGTGTCACTCAGGTTCGTTTGTATCACATACCCTATAGGCCCATTGGAACATAAAACATGTCACCCTGACCCCTCCTACGAGTCAACTCCTGATACTTGCCTACCTAGCCAATGTGGTTGGTGAAGTGACTGGGACTTTGGGAGTCTGGGGCTTCGGGACTACGGAGGGTTTGGGATGTAGTGTGATAAAGAAACCAAACAAAAAGGAGGCCGGAGCCACGTGGTGAGCTACAGGATTTCATAAGTTCAAAACTTCGGGTGGTCTCATGCATAGATAGTAAGAAGTGTGAAGCATTGGAGCATCGAAGTGTCGAATTCCTCCACAACTGATATAGGAGAAAGAGAGTGAGTCCAGCCACAGGATCGAGCAGTGGATGGTCTTCCATCGTGGAGGAATGAACTTGGAAATAACACGTGTGACGTGGATCCACATGGCCTTCAACCAATGAACACCTGAAGAATATCGAAAATGTATACCTGCCGGTTATGAGCTCGGTTTTGAGCATGGAGATCGTGGTTAGAAAACTTTGGATGAGCAGAGTGTGGTAGAAACCCTGAATGAAGGATTTGATCACTTAAGGAGAACAAAATTTTGATGCCCCATCACTAGGAAAGTCACTCAGGGGTCGGGTGTGTTATAGTTTAACAATGTAGTTGTTTTTTCAACAGTGTGCAAACTGACTCAAAACCATTGTTAGCCCCTTTCTCTACCTATTGTAAGTCTATTTCTGATATAAATACTTTGTGAAACACTTGTGGATACACTCCCAAACCCCATATAAATCCTCTATATGCTACTATATTTTATGATTGTTTGTTTGGTTGGTTAGAGGTGGTTTCTTAAAGGATGGTTGAGGTTTTAATGCCACATACCAATTTCATATTTCAAGCAAAATACTACAACAAGATACCCAAGATAATCACTCAAATAATCGCTATAATAGTAAGTAATTTCCACAAGAATATGAGATTTTATTCTATATATCTAACCTTAGTTCAAAAGATGGTAAAAATATGAGATATCAAAGATAGATATTGTTGTAGCTTGTTGTCGGAGACTAAATCAAACTCTTCCCAAATCTGTTAGCAAATAAGGAAGGCCACTACAAGCCCACAACCTCTAGTCAAGGTAAACGATCCTCCCAAGTGCTAAACACGACCCAACAAGAGGATAAAAAATCCCAGCAAGAGTGGAACTTGACCAACAACAATAATATTGGTCCAATACTCAAAAATAGACCCCCAAATAGAAAGGAACTCCTCTAAGCAAGGAGATATCTCGATCCCTTCAAGAAAATTGACCTCCAATAGTTAAGAAATCGACCTTGTTCCACAAACTCAGCTTCTATAATATTAAATATGGATACCATAGGAATATCATATCCCGCACATAGATAACTCAACCTCCACAAGAGAAATCACCCCTCATACAAGCTAACTCAACCATGAAATGATAAAACTCTGTTGTATGAATGAGAAAACTTAGCCACAATGAGAAAATTAGTCACAATGAAAATATCTTAGTGATATTATCTCTACGACTAGCTAGGGTGGATGGTCTCACCACCGAAACCAATCTTCCTCTCTATGGTTTTTTGTCCCAAGAACCAAAAGCCACAGGAGCTCCTCAAATTGGTTTTTAGAAAATAACAACGTATAATGAGAGAGGGCTCCCTCATTCGTCTGTTAATTCCTCGATCACCCTTTTTCTGACCCTTTTACCCTTTTGATAAATTAAAGTGACTTTATAAGCTAAAATTCACTTAAAACACCTTTTCACTTAATTATTCAATGTCACTTTAAAAAATATTGCTTTTTTCGCCCCACCAACATCAAATAATTAATTAATTCTCTTTTTCTTTCATTGTCTATAGCCTACGAGAATCACCTAGGATATTTTGTCAATCTCCTTGATTGATCATTTGGAAATGGGCATTACAATCCTCCCTTCCTGAGATTGATTGTCCTCAAGCAACTGCAAGTTTGGATGTTGCAAGATCTGGTCACCTTCCCATGTGGCATTCTCTACTGGAAAATCTCTCCACCCGTTGAAGTACTCTTGGATCACCATGTTACACAATATCCTCTCCTGGACCTCCATAACCTTTTCAGGAACCAACACTAACTACCCTGCCTCATCCAATGGGGGTAACTTTGCCGAAGAAGTGACATGTTGTCCCAATGCCTTCTTGAGGCACAAAACATGAAACACATTGTGGATCTTACTCCCTTCCGACAACTCAAGCTCATAAGATACCTCACCAACTCTATGAATCACCCTATAGTGGCCATACAAGCGTGGTTTTAGTTTTACTGCACCAATTTTCTTCAATGAAGACTATCTGTAGGGCCGTAATATAAAAAATACCAAGTCTCCCACCTCAAAAATGCGCTCAACCTTATGCCTGCCTGCATAGATATTCTGTTGATTCTATACCATTTGTAAATTTTCCTTGAGAGTCTTGAGGATGTCTTGACTCTCCTAGATCCAATCCTTGGCTTTGGGGGCCTTTCTATCCCCAAATTCCAAATCAAAAAATGGAGGAGAATAATAGCCATATAATGATCATAATGGGGTCATACAAATGGACATGTGATAAGTGGTATTATAACAATGTTCTCCCAAATGTAACCACTTGATCCATGTCTTCTGCTGCCTGGACACAAAGTTATGTAAATACCCCTCGAGTCATTTGTTCACGATTTTTGTCTGACCATCTGTCCAGGGGTGGTAACTAGTGCTAGGAGTCAAATTTGTGCCAACCAACCTAAACAGCTCCTGCGAAAATTTACTAAGGAATCTATTGTCTCTGTCACTAACAATGTACTTTTACAACCCATGGAGTCTGAATACCTCCCTAGAGAACAAATCTTCTACTTATGATGCCTTTTATTATGAGTAAATGGTGAATAAAAGTGTGAATTTGGTCAACCGATCGACCACCACATATATATAGTCTCTTCCCTATACCTTCGGTAGACCCATGATGAAGTCCATGGACACACTTTCCCAATTTTCTCTGGGATGGGTAATGGTTGTAATAACCCCACAAGATGAGTCTACTCTAACTTGTTTTGATGACAAGTCATACACTCCCTCACATGTCTCAATACATCATCTTTGAGTCCCTTCCAAGTGAACCTCTCCCTAATTTGTATGTAAGTTTTAAAGTACCCAGGATGACCTATCAGAGGCGTATCATGCATAGCCCTCATAACATTCTCCTTCAGTGTGGACTCAAAGACTAAGTATATGCAGTCCTTGTAGTAGATGATGTCATCCACCACTTTATACATGTCATCCTATATGTTGCGATACATCAACTCACAATAAAATTTATTCTTGGAATACTCTACCAAGAGATGAGATTTCCAGTTGGCTGAAATCTCTGCAAGTGAACATATCTCAGGTTTCTTGGAGAGAGCATCAACAACCACATTTTTCTTCCATTTTACATACTCAATATAAAATTCATATGCCTACAATTTCAGACCCACTTATGTTGCCTCTCATTTAAGTCCTTCTTCCCCAGTAAGTTTATCAAACTATTATGGTTAGTCCTAACCACAAATTTTCCACCAACCATGTTATCAGACTAATTGATAGGTGCAGACACTAAAACATCTCCCTAGATCCATCTGGATCTAGAACAAAATAGGACAGGACATGACTCTTTCCCTAAGTCTTGACCATTGAATCAACTAGTAGGAAGGAATAAGTAACATACCTTTATATCGCTTCCTAGGGTCTTTGTTGCTCCTGCTTCGCTTCGGTGCTCTCGTGAGGTCAATACCAAGACAACACAAACCAACCAAAGTGAAGATAGCACAATATATTCAACTGTCAACCTATGTGTATGATCAATGAATTACACAATAAAGTGGAAATAGATTTATGGGAAAGGGACATGCCATTGTATCATATTAATGGAAAGTAAAGATTACAACTTGAGCCTTGATGTTGCAAACTTCCTTTCGAAGGCTCTTGGCTCCAACACACACACTTGCTCAATCCTTGTATGAAGAATATCAAATCCTCTTGATAGACTTGCTAGAGTCTCCAAGCTGTTGTTCAGGCTAAGTCCTTCACACAATTCTTTTCACCAATTCTCTAATGAATCTTGCTTAACCTTTTCCATGAGAATTCCCTCAATATATAGGAGAGAATGAATTAGTTACTTGGATAAGAATGATCCCAAAATATCAGGGAATCCAGTACTAGGATAACCATTCGAATGCTAACCCATCCTTCTAGAAGATTCCCTTCTAGAAAAATCGAGAATTCATCTGTTTCCATGCTTTAGGAAGAGTTATCACCCTAGCTATTCAACACAGTGCGAGAAGTTCGCACCCTGGCTTAAGGCAGCCTGCGAGAATGAGTCATTCTTGCACCCAAATGTATTAGCAGCCTGCGAACCTTCTTCAAAAATGAGTTTTCTGGGAAGAGATGAAAGTAACTCTTCTCAGGAGAAAGTTCTTATGAAGAGCATGAGTACACCATCCTCAATACATCATCATGACGACCAAAATCATGGGTAACAGAATGCCCCCCAAAGTATGAGGTTGGAACCAGTGACAGTCGAAAGACTTTGTAAGCTGCATGTGTGTGTCGGAAACCAGGAGCACACCTAATCAGAAAACTGCGAACAACCAAGCATCTACAGAATATCATATATATCAATTCTGAGGTAGGCATTCCCATACTCAGATCATAGACTGATGACATTGTAGACATGGGTCATGGCCACCAATCATATACTGTGGATCCACGCCATCAAAATATAGCATAGCCACCAGGAATACACTGTGGATCTATGCGAAAAATTCAAATTGAGACGACATAGCCACGAGACATACACAATGGATCTATGTGTTGCAGATTATACATACTCCATCGCAACCTGGACAAAAGAGATGATATCCAGGGTCTCCAATCTCGTCGCCCGTAGTACAAATCTGACCATGTGATTACATGTGTTGAAGTCGAACATGGCAGAAACCACTTGATTACTGGTCAATGATGAAACCATTAACAAGTGCGAGGGAAATCACCATTAATGTCAATGAATCGCAAGGTACATTAGTACAATCCATCGAGTGTGAATGAATGAGTTGAAGTCGAACATCCGATGGAATCTTTCGATCATGGGTCAATGATGTAAACCCACTGTCGAAAGTGAGGAAACCTGCCATTGAGGCATGCAAGCTCCAAGGTACCAAAGAATTTCTAAGTCTTGATTCCGGATAATGAGCTGAAGTCGACGGAACAAAACTCGTCACAGGAGGCCTTGATGTATCCCCCATCAATGACACGAAATGAGTAACAGATTTTGAAGGTGAAACAGAGTATGATGTAAATTGAACTGGACACAGGGAAGGCCGACACGGAGAGAATGGATAACTGCAGATGGCCGACTCAATATAGGTTTCAAATGGACTTCTCTTGAACATATGAACGACACGACCAATGATTTGAAAGCATTGACTCAAAGACGACATAGGGAATGACCTTGTAACAAATCGAATGAGAGACAAATGGATTTTCCAAACCGGCTTCAAATATAATGAATAGGGGGTGTCATGTTCAAGAGCGACACTTACTGCCAATCAATACGAAGATGAAAAACATATCCCTTTCCCAAATTTTCTCCCACCATTTCTGGCAAGTACCTCTTTATTTTTACGCAAGCTTGAGGAGGATAACATATGCTTGTTGATGTAAGCTCATCCTTCGGACGAGTCCCTCGGAGTATGTTTAACGAACCCTGAGAAGGAGTGGTTTGGTCCCATTGCGGGTTTGTCGATGTTTGTTTAATGAGTCCAAAGATAGAAAAATCGAAGGTTTTTCATGATTATAGAGTTTGGAAAAACACTTAAAAGAGAACTCTCTCAGTTCCTTTTTCGTCAAATAGTCTGGATGAGACCGAAAAATAGATAAATTATCGCTCACCAAATGCTTACTTCAAATACTTTATCGAGCGTGAAAATAGCAAGGTCGCTCGGCGATCTTTTCATGTTTAGAGAGTCTGAAAAGAGATTAAAGAGGACTCCAGGGGGGGTCATTTTTCATATAACCTTGTTGAGCCCAAAAAAGTGATAAAAGTATGCTCGATCGCGTTCTCATGTATTTTTGAGCGCAAGAACGGACAAAGACCACGCTCAAGGTTTTATATAAAAACCATAAAAAATAATCAAAACACGCGATGACAAAGAAAAATATGTCTGTATCCCTGTATTTGACCATCAAAATCATCACGCCTGCAAAAGTTACACTCAAAATGACATTAGGGATTAGGGTTTAATAGATAAATAATCATAAAAAACCAAATGACATAGTAAAAGTAAATAAAAAGGAGTAAATACTCTTTTTACCACATCATTTTTACCTTTCCACTATTTGAGCTCAGAAACCCCTATTTTACCCTCAAAGTTCGACGTCAGATTGCGGGAGCTACGAGAGACCATTCAGCGAGCCATCAACGACAGTAAGGTATACTCTTTGTCCTTAACACTTTCATGGTTTAAGTTTGCAATTTCATTGGTTAAATTTCATTTTTGGGTTGATTTTGCAAGCCCTACTTGCGCATTGCCATTCTCGCAGGCAGGCTACACGGGACCTGCGAGAACGGGGCATTCTCGCAGGTGAGCCTAAGGCAGCCTGCGAGGTTCTCGCACTGTGCACAAAGGACACCTGCGAGAACCGCAAAGCTCAATTTCTTTTTAAAAATTTACCCAATGAACAAGAACCAAATCATGAAAAAAGTTGCTAATCTTCTTGTTGTGCCTCTTATGCAGATAATTGGCCATCAAAATGGTGCTTGAATGGCGCGAAAGGGAGCACGAAGAAGACAATGCAATGGCCAGAAATCATCCACCTACTATTGTTGCTTTGAGAAACTGTGGACTCCTAAAGTTCTTTCGTATCCCAGGTATGAGGGCCCAAGTTAGGTTGTTAGAGTACCTGGTGCGTATGTGGGACCCTGATCAGTAGGTATTTTATGTGGGGGTCCACACTATCCTTAGATATTGAGGAAATTTACTTTTTGACTGGATTGTCGTGGCGTGGGCACTATGTGAGCTTGACTGGTGGTAGAGGTGGTGGGCTGCCCATGAGTGAGTACTATCGTTTACACTGCGTCCCCGAGGCAGAGAGAAAGAAGGGAAAAATAACTATTTGGGGGGTACGAGATTTGACCCTTCGTACTATCCTATTCACCATAGCTCAGATGGATGGAAGTTCTTCTCCTCACATGGCGTTACAGAGTTACTTCTAGTATGCCATCGAGTGTACTGAACCTCGAGTGTTCAACTGGGCAGATGCTGTGCTTCGTAGTATAAAAAAGAAGTTGACCAAATGTAGACGAGGTGACTTGAAGCAAGTTGGGTATGAATCTTTGTTGGTTTCTTTCTTCCTTGAGAGGGTCCCATTATTGAGGCTGCAGGTTGAGTGGAATATACTGGCTCCCAGGGATCCAAGGATGCTGAGATGGTGTCAGCTTATGGCCCGACACGTGGCTGGATTGATCATCAAGTATGATGATACTTTCTTTGACTGGCTTCAACCACAGCTGTTGATGGTTGACAACTATGCTTATGCCGGGTTGGATTTCCGAGGAGATCCGGATTTAGTACTGCCAGAGGATGCTCAGTGGGGGGACCTCGGTAAGAAGTACACACATTTTTCTTTTTAAATGTTTTGTGAATTTTTATCATATTCAAATGTTTTTGTTTTATATGTTCATTCAAATACTAATACAAAATCGTTGTTGATGTCACAGATGTTGGACCTTACAGACTTCCTGGTACTTCTCCCATTCAACAGTGAGGAGAGGTAGCGACAACGCCACAATATGCAGAGGATTATCAAGTGGTGGAACAAAATCTGGAGGGGTTGACCGCAGATATTCTAGACATGTCTCTGGAAGAGGTTCCACGATGCGATCAGCGTCATACTATAGGAGTGTCAGGGTCCATGAGTCGACTGCTCCATAGGGTTTCTCGGGCAGTCGTGTGTTACCGTGAACATCATCCATGACGTCACTTTGTAGAAGCTATGAGCTTTAGATTTTGACATTTTGGTCTTCAGACAAACCTTTTGTAAAAAACTCTTTTGATCGTTATATAAATAGACAGCTTCTACCGGTTTACCTTATATTGTGTGAACATTTATGTGATTGATTTATAAATGATTCAAATGTCTGTCTAATACATAATTAGCCAATGCATTTGTTAATGTATTTAGACATCTAAGAATATGTTGATATTCAATATAATCAAAGTAACGTTCCAAGAGGCAAATTCGCAAATACACCCGTAACAAAGTAGGACTTCAAATAGTGTAGACATTACTTAATTTTAGTACTACAAGCTGCGAGTCAAGTCGCACAACCAAATGACGAATTTTGAGCGAGATAGCATCAACCAATAATTCAATAACGATGCTATACTCTGCAATGTTTTTGGTCGCACAGTCGAGGCACACACCTCGTAAGGAGACAAGTTCGTTTGTAGGGGCGTAAATTTCCCACGCAGCGGAAGTAAGGTTCTGAGTACTACGGCTAGCGCCATCAGCGAAGCCAATATAGGGTAGAAAACACCCCAGAGATCCAAGGAAATCAAACACAACGTCACATAAGGGCAGAGACCAGATAACGACAAAAGAAAGTTATAGTAACACACAAGAAGTATGATACAATAAAAATACAAGTACTTGTGCACAGATGATTTTATGCATAGTACTTCTTCAAGTACAACCCATTCCTGGGCTCACTCAAAGGGATACCATCGTAATCTACCAACTCATAAGCTCATTTTTCCAAAACTCGTCGAACGATATAAGGACCTCGCCACATGGGTTCAAATTTCCCAGCTCCTAACATATCTCGATCTTGTTCATAGAGGAGAACAAGATCACCTTCGGAGAAAACGCGAGGCTTGACATGCTTGTTGTATTGGGCCTTGACACGCTTTTCTGAGCTTCTATTACTAGGGTGGCATCACGTCGAGTTTCGTCCAATCACATAAGATACAATAGACGTTCTTCCTCAGCAGAAGTGTTGGGTAGGAGTTCAACAACTAGTTTTAAAGAGGGTATCTCACATTCAATAGGGAGAATGGCTTCCACACCATAGACTAATCGAAAAGGTGTAAACCCAGTAGCGGACTTGACGGATGTCCGGTAAGCCCACAATGCCGAAAACAACATTGTGTGCCAACTTGTTTTATGAATCCCTATCATTCGTCGAAGCATAGTTATGAGAACTTTGTTAATCGCTTCGACTTGGCCATTGGCTTGTGGATAATAGGGCGTTGAGTTATCATGGTGAAGACCCAACTTTTCAGTAAGTTCGGACATCATAAAATTCCTAAAGTGGCTACCGTGATCAGTGACGATAGCTTGGGGAACACCAAAATGAGCTATGACGTGATTAAAAATAAATAATGATGCGGTCTTTCCAGTGTTGTCAAATGTCGACATCGCCTCAGCCCATTTCGTAAAGTAATCAACGACTACAATAATGTAACCATGCCCCCTGGCCGAGTGAGGGTGACATGTCATGAAATCGATGCCCCATTTCACAAAGGGACCAATTGAGACCACAGGGTGAAGTGGAATGGGATGTGACTGGATCTTGTTATTATAGGTCTAGAAGGCATGGCATTTCTGAACGACAATGATGCAGTCATTAAACAAAGAAGGCCAAAAATACCCTGCCCGTAATATATTCTGGGCAGTAGCATACCCAGACATATGACCACCACATGCTCCAGAATGGCAGTCATTCAGATCTTTCTCGGCTTCGTCAAACGTTAGACAACGTCGAAAAACAGAGTCAATCCCCCGACGATAAAGAGTATCCCCGAGGATAATGTATTGACGAGCTTGATAGTGTATTCGACGTCATTCAGTACTAGACAAAGTTGGTCGGAAAGTCTGGGTTTGGAGATATAGAATGATATCCCCATACCAAAGATCATCAGTGCTAATAAGGAAAAGAGATTCATCGGGTAATGAATCAACTGCTACTTTTTCCGTTGCCGAATGGGGAAAGTTGCATATCAACTCAGCAAAAACTAAGGACTTCTTGGACTTGGCGCGTTCGAATTCCAAGTCAAACTCCTGGAGTATCACAATCCATTTGGAGTATTTTCCCCCTAGCAATTGACGTGTCAGGATGTGTTGCATAGGGTTGCAATGAGAAGTCACCGTAGTCTTGCATGAGAGGATATAGGGCCGGAAGCGTTGAATGGCTTGGACGGCAGCCAAGGCCAGTTTCTTGACATGTTGATACTTGATTTCAGTCAGCGTGAGACTTCGACTCAAGTAGTAAATAACATGTTCGTCGTGAGCATCATCCTCTTGAACGAGAACCATACCAATAGTGTACTCCGAGGCAGCAAGATAAAGGAAATAATCACGACTGTAATCAGGGGGAAAAAGAAGCGGAGCGTGTGTTAGGGAAAATTTAAAAGCCTCAAAAGCGTTGTTGGCAATGGTATCCCAGACGAACTCTGAATCCTTCTTTAATAGCCACGTAAATCCACGAGTTATCTCGGCATAATTTGGGATAAAACGACGAAGAAAGTTTGCTTTCCCTTGCAAACTTTGCAATTGGCGAAGTGTAGAAGGAAGAGGGAGATTAAGAATCGCCTCAACCTTTAAAGGATCCACCCGGATCCCTTGATGCAAAATGATGAAACCTAGAAGACGGCTGGATTCCACACAGAAAACACACGGGTGAGGATTCAAACGTATACGGTAGAACCGACAGCGAACGAAAATGGCTCGGAGATGGGTTGGGTGATCGACTCTACGCATAGAATGAGCGGGTAAATCGTCCAAATATGGTTGAACGATGTACTTGATATCATGGAAAGCATAAGACATAACACGTTGAAAATTAGCGCCAACGTTCTTGAGACCAAAAGGAATTTTCTGATAGGAAAAAGTACCCCAAGGACAAATAAAACCAGTCTTATGTTGATCCTCAGGAACAATGTTGATTTGATTATATCCGGAGAAACCATCCATGAGAGAGAAGATTTTACTTCCGGCGTAGTCATTGACAATCTGATCAACGAAGGGGGTAGGAAAGTTGTCTTTTGGACAAGCTTTGTTAATATCCCTATAATCAATGCATACACGAATAGTGCCCTATTTCTTGTCAATCGGGACAAGATTGGAAACCCCGTCTGTGAGAGCCACCGGATAAATAAAGCTGACTTTCATAAGTTTCTCGACTTCAAGTTTTATAGCAGCCGCTTTACGTGGGTGAACTGGACGAAGGCGTTGCCGGACGGGTTTAGCGTCAGGATATGTTTTTATCTCATGTATCACAATCTCAGGGTCGATACCCGGTATTTCTTCGTAACTCCAGGCAAATATATCACGAAATTCTTTGAAAAGGGATGTATAGGTGACTATTTTGTCAGGGGAACACGAAGCTCCAATATGGACATTTTCGACGATTCCAGGTTTAATGTATATGTCAATGGGAATCGTGGGTGAGATATTTCTTAAGTTCCCTTCAGAAAACACATCGTGTGTAGACTCAGGAATGATCGAGATGACGACAACGGTCGATGGGCTCGAAATCTATTGGTAGTTCTCAAGGGTATGTTGCTCCATAAAGAGGATGGAACGATGATGTCCATCGTCCCAAGGGGTGTCCTCCATGACAGACATGATCATCTTGTCAGTGGGAAAAATAACACGAAAATGATCGGGAGACAACTCATCAAGAGAAGGGGTAGAAGGGGTTTCCGATTGAATGACCTGATAGGCGGATTCAACTAGACTTAACGGCATTTTGTCGTCGAAATGAAGATGATTGCCAGGGTTAGGGACTATCCAGGGGTCGTGAGACACAGGAAGTTCATGAGGCAAGGTGGAGATCATGTTTATGGAAGCAACAGACGGGCGTGGAACATCGGGCGGTGGAATGGGGAAAGTACCCATTAACGAAGAATCCTTGAGAAGGCCTACACCGACATTCTCATAACCCGGTGAGGTTTTAGCAATAAATGGTACGTTTCCAGTACGGGTATCGGAATTGAAGAAGGCTAGTTGATTGACGGTGACAACCTTACCTTGGTGTGGGAAACGTAACACACGGAAAAGGGTCGATACAACTGCGTGCATGGAATCGATCTAGCTATGGCCAAGCAGAATATTATAATCAAGGGGAGCGTCAAAGACTTCCACTTCGACTTAGACCATTTTTCCTTCTAACGTGATGGGCAACGAAGGAAGAACACCGTAGGGCTTAAAACCAAATCCGTTGAAGGCTTTAAGAGTGTTATGGGATTCATTCAAAGAAGGAGAGCCAATGGCTTTCCAGCAAGCAAGAGACATGACACATGTCGAGGCACCCTCATTGATAACGGTTCGGCAAATGTTTTTGTCAGAGACAACCACTTGGATCTGAAACGCGAGTTGAGGGGGTAACCTTGGGATGTGATCTTCCAAGCCAAAGATTATTAAATTTGTATCTGTTGGGTCAATTCCACCGATAGCTTTCAATAATGTCTTTCGTTATGCAGGACAAGTTTGAAGGACTTCAAGGGCTGACATCACAGAAGGTGCTTGGGCCAGATCTTCAACAATGCTGTAGTTCTGAGCCACACGAGCATGAGGATTGAAAGTCGATTTCCAAATGATGCCCTTTGGGGGGGGGTCGTAGAACTGTGTCAAGGCTCGGTCTTTTGAGATGAAGAGGACCGTTAGTAGGTGGAGTCGTGGGAGAGGGTTGTACCAACGAAGGGGGTAAATCATCAACCTTCTCTTTAGAGGGAGAATAATCTTTGGCTTGAGTAGTGAGCACAATGTTGTTTTTATTAGAATCACCAGTACACATCAAAACATAGGAGGAGGTAGAAGATGAGGGTTGATCATGAATGACCAACTAAGCATGTTGTTGAGACGGGAAGGGTTGGGACAAGACAGCCGGTGTAGGTGGTTTTGGAGCTCCTTGAAGGAACTTAGTGACCTCGGCACGTCGTGGACAATCCTTCGTGTAGTGATCATCACCACAAATAAGGCAAGGGTATCGTGGTTTGTGCTTATATCGATCATCAAAAGGGGTAGTTTTGGTTTTCTCTGCTTGAGAATTATTTTTTCCCTCCTTATTCTTGCCTCTCCCCTTTTTAGATTTGTTTTTACCGACTGGGGTAGATTGAACGACATTTACCTCAGAAGTCTTGCCGGTGGGAGTAGCAGGAGACAAAGCATTTTGAACATTAGAAGAAGTAGATTTAGGGTTTGTGTTTGAAGCAGAATGTGATTGGGCTTGGGCAGTACCAATCACACCGTCAGCTGCATGCGAGGCAACTAGAGTAGTTGAAGTGCTGGAAGGATTAGGATGAGGTAAGTCAGGTAATAAATCGTAAAGGGTTCATGTTTGTGAATAAATGAGGTCAAGATATTGAGCACGACTTATAGCCTTCTCTTCGGTGACTACGCCACCCATGGAAATGTCCTTACCGATTTCGTTCACAAATGATTTTGTAAACCATTCTACCAATAACTGATCGGGGAGCTCAAGTTTAATGAGACGTCATCTCCTTCGCCACTCATGGATGTGATAAGATATATAAGTGCCTTTTGTCTGTTTAAAGGAAGTCAAAATCTCGGTCCCGGTGTCATAACGGATTGGCAACTGGTAATGCGTAAGGAAAGCCATAGCTAAGGTGTTGAAGTCAGAGAAAAAACCTCATGGTAATTCAATATACCACTTCGCAACAGAACCGGTAAGGGTTCGTTGAAAAAGACGTAAACGAATAGAGTCATCCATCAATGAGTTGGATGAACACCATAGGTGAAAACTCATAACATGATTGTTTGGGTCCTCTCCCGCTTTGCCGTTGAATTTAGGGATGTCCGATGGAAGCTTGGCTGGTATAACTGGCCATTGGGGAGAGTGACGAATAGGATCATTTAAAATCCTTGACAAATCTGGAAGATCCAAAGTGGTGAGAAAGGGTAACTGTCGATTCACCTACGGGTATTGGTGGCTTTGGGGAGGAAGCCTTGTAGGCAAACCAGTAGGACCATAAGCAGTCTGCATATAATGTGAAGATCCATGCATATTTGGTGGTGGTTGGACAGGATAGTATCTCATCAGATTATACCCTGGAACAGGGGCTTTAGTTTGAGCATTCACCCCCCAAATGGGATTGAACGAACCTGGATATGGTTGGCCCATGCTAGGGGGTGTTACGGACGCAGCTGGAAACTGCTGCCCCCCAGTCGATTGAGGAGGATTTTGGATCAATTGATTCCAATACTGGGCCAAGGATGTAGGTATGTTTTTCCCATAAGGTGGGGTTGCCCCTCCCATTGAAGGTGGTGTGCCAATTGAGGGCAATGTTCCAGTTGGCATTTTCCAACTGAGAGGGGGTTGAGTTATACTACTTTGATGAGATTTTCCACCAACCGGAAACTGATAAGTTGGAGTGAATGACGGAATAGCGCCACTAGGATTAGGATTTCCAGTAGAAGACGAAGAAGGTCCTCCAAAAGGAAATTGAGGGAGTGTTGGAACAAAACCGAGAAGATAGTGCCCGGAAGAAGAAGGACCACTAGGAGAGCCAGATGGAGTTTGCGCATGAGTAGGAATAGAAGCATTCAACGCACGATATCTAGGTGGTAGTGTTAGATTGACATTGGGCATTCGCGGTGTGTTGATGGGAGCAAGAATAACCGTAGTAAACCCAGTTGGAACACTCGAAGTAGTTGTGAGATGGGCCATTTCGACAGGGACGGTAAAGTGATAAGCGGTAGTCACCGGTATTGTCTCTGTATCAGAAATTTCAGAAATCATAGGTGGGTTGATCTCGGAAATCACAGGTGAACCTGGACCAAAAAGGTCCCATCGAAAAACGCTCGTAGACCAAAAAGGATCTTGGTCCCTTGGTCCAGACGAAGATCCGGAGTATACAACAATTAAGTCTCCGGAAGAGTTTGCTCGGATAAAACGTCTCTCAGAATCAAGGTGAAGTCAAAAATCCTCTCGAGTATTTGTAATTCGAAAATTTTCTAGAGAGTCAGTGCGTTCCACTTGTGGTGTGATGACGATTGGGACTTCACTTTGCTGAGGAGAACCTCCAGGTGTGTTTGTGGGCAAGGGTTGAGAACCTTCCAGATGCTCTGGAGATAAACCTTGCATTCTACGTGAACGATATGGAGGAGCTATTGTAAACGAGTGACAGACTTTGTGAAGAAAATCCTAAGGTCAACTTCGAGAAACAAACAACAAGCGCTAGTAAACAAAATCTAGGAAGCAACACCAAGCAAACAAGACCTTCTAATTTCGAAGCCACTAGTTGGTGATGAAATCCAACGTCGCAACAATGAGACGAGAAGGGGCTGGGCTAGGTGGAAAAGTTACGCTGACAACCTTCTTAACAGACTTACACCCTGGTGCAAGCTCCCACACATAATCGTGGGTATACCCTCCAAGGAGCCCGAGTGAGTTTGGTCAACGTCAATTCCAGGTACTGTGAAGACTTTCCCCTCCACAGTCACCTCAGGTAAGAACCTAGAAAGATAGGCCACTAAGGT